>CANXYC010409914.1:0-15903 GCA_948193065.1 Aleurites moluccanus
CATATATATATATATATATATATATATATATATATATATATATATATATATATATATATATATATATGTAAATCTATAAGTAGACAAGTGTTGGAATCCACTTACACAAAATCAATTGGCTTATACTAAATTCAACACTCACTCACTTATAATCCAATCCGAGAATATCAACAGGCCAGTTGACACTTGCTCACAATTGGACTGGCTGACATATTTTCTTTAGATTCGATCCAGACTTGCATCATCATCGGTTCAAAAACGAGATTTGAACATAAGTCTCAAGATCTAATCAAACAACAGGGGGCTTCAACGTGGGTCATAGGATCTATCCTATTCAGATATGAAACTTTGATAACATATTAAAATTCATAAGCTCATATATATGTAGGCTTATCAATGGACAAGTGTTGAAATCTACTTGTATAAAATCAATTGGCTTATATTAAATTTACCACCCATTTACTTATAAATCCTTTATATACTTTGTTATTATTCTATGTGAGATTTATTTCCCAACACTATTAACCTTATTAAAGGCATTTCAGGACATATGACTTGTCAGCTAAGCTGCTTTATAATATGTAGGATATGCCACTTCTCATTCTAGTTTAATTTATGCAATGAATATATGACCCTCTTACAACCTGATGCAGGTGATGATGTAGTTCCCTATAACTTTGGAGAGAAATCCGCCCACTCCTTAAATACAGCAAGTTTTCGACACCTCACATTCAAACCATATGATGGGTAAATATTTTTCTTTAAGTAGCGTTTAACTAATGATCGCCAATATCCAAGAGGAATTTAAAGCAATTTGTTATGCATCTTTATATGACTTGCAGGCTTGGGCATTACACGGTTCCTAAAGAAATGGACGAAGTTCGCAATTGGCTCACAGCAAAATTGGGCCTTGATGGGTCACACTCATAAGTGGATCACAGAATCAACTTCAAGTCAGAGCTAGTGAGGAGGAAGAACAGGGAACAATAACATGAAAAGGGAAAGAAACGGATTTGTACAAGTAGGTAGTATATAGTATGGGTATATGGTATAGATAAATTAACTCTCCTAATCCCTTTTGTCTTCTTTCCTTTCATGAAAAATAAAGCTTTGGATGTGTTTTTCTTTTACTTGGCCTGTATAATTTAGCAATAACTACTACACTAGTTAATTCTGCTCATAGAGCATTTTGTATTACTTTACTTAATCTAAGTTCGGTCTACTAGTCTGTTCATCAACCTCACCTCTATGTTAACTTCTATGTAAGCTGTTTGCATACAACTTAAAATTACGTCAGGCGATGAGCTAGGATATCTTCTCAACCTTATGGATGCAACTTCACTGTGTTATCTAATGAATATTATCATAGGAAAACGTTAAAAAAAAAATTCTATAGCCATCATTGAAAAAAAAATCTAATGAAAGAGATAATAGAATGTTTCCCATGATGACAGGGTGATCAACTGGAATTGCAAAATTGCTTGGAACTATAAACTCCTAATTGTAACCGCTAATCACGACGTGTACTCTTACTGAACTGCCAACAACTTCAACTGAACCTTACAAAAAGTTAGAAGGCGGCCAAAATTTAGCATCATCACATAAATGATGCTTCCAAGATATCTTCGAGCATCATCACATAAATGATGCTTCCAAGATATCTTGGAGAAAGTCACTGGCTTGTCAGCAATTTCTTGGAATATGTCCTGGGGAAAATGCTACTTGCTTCTGCCTTCAAGAAAAAACCCAGGATCTGAAAAAAAAAATGCATTGCAAATCCAAATAATGAAATGATCACATACCATAACTTCAGATATGTTTTCACTGACTACTGTTACTGTATTGATTATCGTCATCGGTGTGTTGTATTCCATCTTTCAACTTGCTGTATGGAGTTAAGGAAGGGAAAGATGACACAGCAGGCAAAATGAATTTTCGCCCACTTCGCAACTCCTGTGAAGAGCTTGACCTCAACTCTCGTGATCGACTTTGTGATGGTGAAACCCGTTTCTTATTTGGTGAACTAGCTATCACCGCCTTTGTTGGGGTAAAAGTGTTCTCGAGCTTCTCAGGTGTATCATCCTTCTTCAATATGTTATAAAGAAGGCTGTCTGAACTAAGCTCAGGCAGGGCCTCACTTCCATATGATTTTGGTGTAAGACTGGAGGGTGAATGATGAAAATGAAGGTAACCAGCTGATGACTGGAGGTTGCTTCCCTGATGTACTTGAGCATGAGAAACTTTTGAACTGTCCCTTGTATTGAGAGAAGCTGAAGTAGCCACTGCTCCTGAGCGACAATGCGACAGTGGACGCAGATTGCTTATATCAGCAAGTGCTTCCCATGTTGAAGAGAACTGATGAGCTCTCCCAGCTTTGATAAAATCATCTCGAGTCTCTAAATTATCCAGCTGCTCATGAGATGTATTCTCCCATTTTTCAGCTCTTCTGCAGATTGGTTCTGCAATGCCATTATTATAGAACAGTCAGTTTGCTTTCCACTTTAAAAAAAAAGGAGTAGAAAAAAATATTTAGCTTCCAACTAATGACTTTCAACAGATGAGCAACTTCAATAACCTCCCCATTGATTATCAGTACTCAGTTAGAAATTATACAATTCTTGAAGATGCTTGATCCTGAATTAATTTTACGCATATATGATAACAGGAATATGCACTTCTGATGGATCACAATTGAATTCCCAGACACTTGTGTCAGCAATTAAGAAAAGAAGAAGATAGTTATGCAGTTAGGAAAATAAGATAGGCAATTATAGGAGTAGTTTATACAAGATCACATATTTTGAAGAAATATACAGGAAAGAATATGAATACTGATAATTCAGATATCAATCATTGCGATCCACTCTTAACTTTTGCTTAAAAAGTTCAGAAATCTTAAGATCTATGATTGTAGAAAAAGAGCGCCACAGAGATGTTCACAGAAAAGAGTTTCCTGGTATCAGCCGGGCTTGGATGCTTAGAGATAATTTCCTCTTTAAATTAATGTTTCAGAACTCGGAAAGAAATTCAACCGTTTCATCCAGGGCTGCTGATAATTAGCTCTATATTTTCAGAGTAGAGGTTTCACTGGTTCAGGTCTTTCATTTCCTCCCCTAGCGGGTGCCAAAGCCCGAAAAGGTTTAAAGTTTTCATCATATAAATGTCAAATTTTCGTAGTTTATTCAATTTTCAATATGCTTCAAATGTTTTAGGGTACAATCTATGCATTGTCAATTTGACATATTTCATTTTCAGATGGCAAAATTGTACTCGGTACAAAACCAACAAACTTAAAATAACTAACTGCCAGAAGTGAATTCTCACCAGCCTTTTTGCCAAAAGAATTGTTACAACCTTCACATCGGCATCCATTAGAGCATCCAACTCTAGCCTTAAAGTAAAGCAGAATGTTTAACAGTCAGAATAGATTAAGGATAAATTTATGCTATCTGCATTCCTATCCAAACCTGACATCTGAATGACATGGCTCATTATTTTTCTTTATTATTTTGATGAATTATAGTCATTATGAAAGTGTTGGAAGTGCTTTGAACCAAACTTTTGGTACAAACCTGATAGCATTCACAATATTTTTTAAGACACTTCGACTTCTTGCAATTACATCCTCTTTTGTGCCTTGCTGATGAAGGTGTAGTCCCGTTCCCTTCTTCCTGCATATTATTCTCATCTTAATAATACGTCTAGTTCAAGGCTAAAGTGCAAGACGAAAAACTTAAGAAAGGGAGATTACCAGCATATTTGCGGGAGATTTCATTGCGTGCTTAACAACTTTTGGAGCAAATGCAAGAGGATTACGAGCTTCAATTTGTTGTCGTGTATCAAGAACTGTGTCCTCGTATTCGGGCCTGTTAAAGCAGTTTTCACATGCACAACTGTCTAGACAATAAACTCCAGCTGCAAAGCACTCGCAATAACTGCATAAATACAAAAATCACAGATGAAACATTCTGCAAAATAACAGGAAGTTTGAATCTTCTATTTTCAAAGCCACTGTTTTATCAGGAAAATATTTAATGTTTCTTTTCCTTTTTCATTAGAAAGGTCTATATGGACTATACAAGTTGCTTTTCTAAGTGGTGTGAAAGAAAATGCTAATAAATATGCAACATTTGATGGGATAATATGAATGCTACTGTGTTTAGACAAAAAGGGACTGTTTGCCAATATAAAAGGTCGGAGTCATCCCATAAATGATGGCGCAAGCACAATTCTGAGAATTCGCAAGGCAAGCACAATTTTGAGAATTCACAAACAATCTTTGCTTTATATTTCCTTCTACTGGCATTAAATATATCTAGAGGCACACTTGTACTGTTGTACAGCACTTTGCATAATTCTTGAGTTATTCATAACATCATACCAATATAATGAACAGTGACAATATCTACAGTAATAGCCATTTTTGCAGATTGTAATCATTGAAAGATCTATAAGGTCTAAACTTTCTCCATGTTCACTTACAGTTTCAAGCATTTTGACCTCTTACAGTTGCAACGTTTGCAACTCTCGCTCTCATTTATGGGCTTTGCCCTTTTCCTAGATACAGAACAAATCATTACAGCGGTAAGCAATAGAAAAGGCAGAATTAATTAATATTTATCAAAATGTTTTAATTGAAAGAATTAAATGTTCACTTGCCTATTTTGCTTGGGGCTCACTTGGTATAACTCTTCGACGATGTCAGTGTTATGAGAGGTGAGCATCCTCCCTTCATATGGAACTACCTGCTGAACATAAGATGTCAATAGAGAAAAAAACCTGGGGGTTGCATATATTGTTAATAGGATAAGTTGCAGAACTTACTGTTGCAGCAGCTTGGATCTCCTGTTGTTCATCTTCCACATGATATATTTCCCTGGCAACAGATGAGATTGAAGTACTATCCAAGTCCTTTGCTGAACAACGGTTCATATTAGGCATTTGCTTCTCCTCTGATGCATGCATATTACCAGCCAACATCTTGCTTGCAGTTGAATCTGAACCCATGGACTCAGATCCGGTGATACTACTTGAAGGCAAACCTAAAACAGACTGGGTACAAGCTGACATATCATGGTTTCCACAATTTTGAGCTGATCTAAAAGATTGAGATTGGCAAAAGGGGGACAGAAAAGTTACAACCTGGGCATGACTGCCTGCCTGCCAACTACTAGAGATCCTAATTGGTTCAACTTTGTGTGGAACCACATTCCCGAATTTTCTAAGGCCTTCAGGCAAGCTTAAATTGGAATTATCACAAGTCTCATTTCCAGTATGCTTGCTGGCCATTGTAACCCCAAATTGAAGGTGTCTTCGTATACCACGTTGATGTTGATCAGCCTCCTACACATTTGAATACAAAAATTATTCTATTGCAAGAAACTGTAGAAAATTAGAAAAATAAGTTTCTTTTTCAATGTGCTTACCTTGTATAGAAAACTACCAAGGAAAGAGTCTTTTTTACAAGTAAAAACAAGAAAGTGGCTTCAAATTCATTGGTGATGAACAACTATCATTCCCAGGATATATAAAACACAAAGGAAATACAATGTAAATTGAACTTTTGAAGAAATTTTGTATAAAACAGCTGAGGTCATTTGCCTTAACTCCATCGAGTTGATTCCATATATAATTAGTTCAATGAAGTGCATTAGAAACTGAATTTAATGTCACTGTAGAAAAGCATCAATTTTTGGTATAAACCATATAAAACTAGTGGCTAAAAGTTGAACAATTGCAACCAGACTATAATTTGTACCTTAACAGATCCTGTCGAAACTGGTCTTGAACTCTCAGCAGAATGCAAAGGTTGATGAAATGACTGATAACTACCACCCGCTTTATCATCTTGATCTTCTGCAGCCTGCAACTCAATATTCTAAGGAACTCACAAATACTGAATAATGCACATTCCACGTAGAAATCAAACTATATTCATTTATTCACCTGAGGGACAAATTGCTCATGTTGGGCTCCCGGGTATGGGCCTGTAAACATATTAGACTCAATATGATCATCATCAGTTTTGTTGATGGTATCTTTATGGGTAGTGAATGGATGAGATAATTTTGTAGTGTCCTCAATCTCAGCAGGATCAGCCACAAAATATTGATCAATGGACCCAGAAGGGCTACAAGACTTGTCTTCGTTTTGAAAGAACTCGGCCTTCAAATGGGTATTGTCCTGTGCATAAACACCTGAACCTGCTGTCTCCTCTCTGTCAATATCAAAACTCTTCATTCAAAAAAAAAAAAAATGGTGACTGATTAATATCAAAATCTTCAATAATTTCTCAAACCTTTTAATGAAAGTGGTGTCTCGTTGCAGATCTAAACGGGGTGATGTGAACACAGGTGGAGGAATAGAGAAGTTAATCCTTTGTACATGACTTGTGCCCTTGGTTGATTTTATAGGTGATAGATTTTCAAGAAAATTGGTTAAAGGGGATTCCTACAGAATAATCAAAACAATCAATTCAATTAATATATAAACTCCATCAATAATTATCAAAATTTTCTTTTTTGCACTTCAAATTTTCTCAGCCACCAAACACAGATGAACTGATCAAAAAGCACATCAATCAATCGTCATAATTAAGACAATAGACACAGCCAAAACAGAATGTTCATCAAATTGAGATCACTGTTCACCATCACCGACATCAACACCGACACACTTACTTGAACGGTCGTCGGAGATGATGACTTGGGTGCCAGGGGAATGCGATTTTGTTCAGGAGAATCCATGTTTGATGTTAGGGTTTTCTTGTACCAACAACATCAGAATTCAAAGAGATGATAATGTTTTAATGAGAAGATATAGTGTCCAATTTTCCTTCATAAATGGTGGCTTTAGTTAAGAATCATGTTTTTTTAAACCTCGTACCGAGCGGGAACGCTGGAGGTTTTTTTTTTTTATTTAAAAAAAATTATTTTCGGTTCAATGGGCTGCCCATTGGGCTTAAACAAAACCCAAAACAGTTACATAACTCATTTGTCTGGTAATAAACCCTAAACAATGAATAAACCCTAAATAAAGCTCTTAGCTTTCTATTTTACTGAGCAAGTAAGGCTGGAAACTTTGCTTGATTCTTCATTTTCTCTTTCTTTCGTTCCTTCTTTTACTATCTCGGCATCCAAACGGAGTGCCATAAACTTATATAATAAAAAAAAGTTGTGAATTATAAATTCCCGAATTTGCTTGGAGCTCCTTACAGATGAGGCAATGCTATAATCACCCAAAATACCCAACTACTCTCACCGGTTGGTAATCGTGTTTCCATCACCGACCTTATAAAATTGCAAGCAGTAACGCTTCCTGATCAATCTTCCTCTAATATCCGTCGCCTCGCTACCTCACCTGATTGTACGTTTTTGGTTACGGTGGATGAGACTTGTCGTTGTCGTTTCATCAATATTCGTTGCCGCGTGGTTCTCCACCGTATAACTTTCAAAAAAACTGTGAATGCTGTTAAGTTCAGCCCTGATGGCAACTTCGTTGCTTTTGCTGTAGGAAAATTGGTCCAAATATGGCGGTCGCCGGGATTCAAGAGGGATTATTTTGCCTTTGAACTGGTTAGGACACTTGCAGATTGTGAGGATACTGTTACGGCGGCTTTGGATTGGAGCTTAGATTGTAAGTATTTGCTAGGAGGGTCAAAGGACCTGACTGCGAGACTTTTTTGTGTTGAGAAATTGCAACAAGGAATTTTGAATAAGCCATTTTTGTTTTTAGGGCATAGAGATACCGTTGTTGGTTGTTTCTTTGGTTATGATAAGAAAACAAATAATGTTGACAAGGCTTATACAATTGCCCATGACGGATATATTTTTAGTTGGAGTTATAGTGGTAATGATGGTAAATTCAATGAAGATGAGGTGCGAGATTCAGAGCCTTCGTCTCTAGGTACACCAGAGCAGGATGGGGAAGGGAATTTGCATGGTCAAAATGAGAGTACTGTGAAGAAAAGAAAAGAGTTTCATGGAAAAGATGGCAATTGAGGTCAAAAAGAGGATTATTTGCATAAAGGGAAATGGAAATTGTTAAGGAAAGATGGGTTTATGCAATCTCCAGCAAAATTGACTGCTTGTGATTACCATAGGTCACTTGATATGGTGTTAGTTGGGTTTTCTAATGGTGTCTTTGGCTTATACCAAATGACAGATTTTATTTGCATTCATTTGTTGTCAATCTCAAGGGAAAAGATCACTACTGCAGTGTTTAATGAGACTGGTAATTGGTTAACATTTGGCTGCGCAAAGTTGGGGCAATTGCTACTGTGGGAATGGCGGTCGGAGAGTTATATACTGAAGCAACAAGGGCATTACTTTGATGTGAATTGCTTGGCCTATTCTCCAGATTCACAATTGTTGGCTACTGGGGCAGATGATAACAAAGTGAAGGTAAAATGGGATTTGTTTAATGATTTGGGGAAGTTATAATTATTTGGTTGCTTGTTTCTGAAATTGAATGCTTTATCTAAATGATCATATGGTGAAAGTGCTTGTATTGCTTGGTATTTTGTTGAGCTGTTTGTGCATTTGCATGTGCAAAAGAAATGAATCACGTGTGTCAATTGGCTTAGTGAACATTGTATTAAATATGCCTTAATATGTCAATATAAATATGCATATGTAGTTGGTATACACCTGTTTCTGTGATAAACATATTTATTATTTGTATTCTGGAGTTTCTGTTCAGTTAATTCACCTGTTACTTAAACAATATATAAAGGGGCTTTGTACATTTCTGTATAATATGTAATTAGCTGCTGAATACTTCAATTTTCATTTGTTTGTACTCTACTCATGGTCCTATTCAATGTGCCCATTCATTTTTAAACCATAAGCAGTTTGTTCTTGCAAGGCGCTAAGGTCCTAACAATCTAATTTGGTGTTTCTTATCTGCATTATGGCCTAATTTGGTGTTTTTTATCTGCATTATGGCTTTAATCTTACGTTAAATTATATAATTATGCATTATATCGAAATTGCCATTAGGAGATACTGTTCAATTATTTACCATTATAAATATCAAGAAGGTTCTGCTCTGATTGTTTTATGTTTATTATCTGTTGCAGGTATGGACTGTTTCATCAGGCTTTTGCTTTGTAACGTTCTCAGAACACACTAATGCAGTTTCTGCCCTCCATTTTATAGCTAATAACCATTCTCTGTTGAGTGCATCTCTGGATGGGACAGTTCGCGCTTGGGATTTATTTCGCTATCGAAATTTTAGGACATTTACCACCCTTTCTTCAAGACAGTTTGTTTCTTTGGTAGCTGATCAAAGAGGTGAAGTAATTTGTGCAGGAACTTTAGATTCTTTTGAGGTACTTCACTTATGCCCATTGCTTAATTTTAACACCAACATGCTCCTTTTGGTTTCTTAGCCTGACAGTTCGGTTAATTTTCATATGCATAGATATTTGTTTGGTCAATGAAGACTGGACGGTTGTTGGATGTCCTTAGTGGTCATGAAGGTCCAGTACATGGATTGACATTTTCTCCTGCAAATGTGAGTTGTCTCTGATATTTCTCTTTGTTCTCTGTTATTTCCCATGTTCTATTTCATTGTAATCCACTAGACTTTGAAGTAATTTATTTCAATGAATATCAGACTCAACACTGTCCTTTTATTTCGGCTAATTATGATGCATATCATGGAATATTGTGTACTTAGCTAGCGTCAAGCAAATGAATGCTTTTTTAGTGTTTCTAGATCAAGTCCTTTTTTACCCATTGAACTGCCCTGTCATATATAGGCTTTATTAGCTTCATCATCATGGGACAAAACTGTTCGTTTATGGGATGTTTTTGAAGGAAAAGGTGCCGTTGAAACATTCACTCATACACATGATGTTCTTACAGTGGTTTATCGCCCAGATGGAAAGCAATTGGCTTGTAGCACATTAGATGGACAGATTCATTTCTGGGACCCTATCAATGGCTTGTTAATGTTCACCATTGAGGGCCGTAGAGATATATCTGGAGGGCGCCTCATGACTGATCGTAGATCAGCAGCTAATTCAACTGCAGGAAAGTGCTTCGCAACTTTATGCTATTCTGCTGATGGAAGTTACATATTAGCTGGTGGAAATAGCAAATACATATGTATGTATGACATTGCTGATCAGGTTTGTTCATGAGCTTATGCTTATTCTTTCATGTGTAAATTTTTTTTTTTTTTTTCTGTTGGATCATTAAAATCTTTCTTTGCCTAAAAAATCACAAAAGATACTGGAAAACTTGCAAAATTCTACCATGTGTAAGGCTATTCATGGAGAAAATTAGATTGGAAATAATTTGGATAATAAACATTTTTTAGGCAATGTGATCCTGAAATGTGAATAATGTTAGAGAATGTTTCTTCTGTTCCCCAGCCAAAGGCTTTTCAGAACAAGGTTTCTATATTCTGAAACTGGTTTCTAGGACTTGTCTCATTTTTGGATATTATTAAATGGTGATCTAATATATATGGATGCACTAATTACTGTTCTTTACAGTTTTTAAATATGTTTATAATCATCTTCCAAAATTTGTTGGTGTAGCATCTTGAACTATAAAACTCCATAACCTTTTCCTTTCCCAAGCCATTGTCAAGATGTACAGTTGTACACTATCCTTTACAAAATTCTGCCTCTTTATTTGTTATTTGTTCGGTGCTTTATGAAAAACTCATCTTCATAGTGAGATTAAAAAGTTTACTTTGGTTGCCAGGAAAATCCAAAATAATATAGTCTCTGTTCGTAGTTCTTTGGATCTTACAAGGATTAGTTGAAAGTGGAAGCTTTGAACTTGAAAATCCCTGGGAGGGAAAGTTCTTGTGATTGATAAGACTAATTTGCAATGCCATCTACTGGACTTTTAGTGTGCTAAGGATTGGACTTCCTTGTATCACTTTGTTCGACAAAGAATAAATCTCAGTTCGAGCAAACTATCCATCGGCTTTTCATTTCAAAAGATGGTTTCAACTGCTCTTTTAATTTAAACGCTGTGGTATAGTTTCAAATGATCAGCAATGTCATACTACTTGCATATAACAAATTTACTTGCTTATTAACTTTAGTTAATTTTATATGCTAAAAAGTGATGATAATTTCATGTGGAGGAGATTTTTTGTTCTCCCAACTCTGTCCTCACTTTCGAAAACTGAAAATGGAAAAATTTTTCTAACAAGCTTCTTTCAGTCATTACCTACCTCACTGATTCTTCCTTTTTATATTTGTCTGCCACACTATGTTTTGTACGTCTTCATTAAATGTTTGTTTATTATTGTAGTGAGTTAATCTATTTTTGCATTGTCTCCAGGTTCTTTTGCGTCGCTTTCAGATATCCCACAATCTTTCACTTGACGGAGTGCTTGACTTCTTGAACTCCAAGAAAATGACAGATGCTGGTCCACTCAATTTAATTGATGATGATGACACTGATACAGAACAAGGTGCTGATAAACAAGTTCGAGGAAAGTTGGGTTATGATTTACCAGGATCCATGCCCAATCGTGGAAGGCCTATTGTTCAAACAAAATGCTTGAGTATTGCACCCACTGGTCGGAGCTTTTCTGCAGCAACAACAGAAGGGGTTCTAGTTTATTCAATTGATGAATCTTTTATCTTTGATCCCACCGATCTTGACATAGATGTTACACCAGAGGTATTTCATTTTCTTTTTATTTCTTTAGCATTCTTAGTTTCTCATGCAATGCTAACGTTTTTGATAAAGAATCTTTAATAGGGAAAACATGCAATAGATGGATCTGAAATATTTTGATTTTAAAAATTATTTGAACGAGGTTTATATGATGTAGGTTGAAATTCATTAAGATTTGAATGAAGAGTCTTATTCTCCTCCCTTGTGAGTCTAAATAACTGAATTAAAAATTGAAATAGTTGAACTTTTAATCTTTTTAAAGCCTCTTGGCTATGGAGATTTCATATTAGTCTGATGCATTTAATCTGCAATAGCAGCAGTTTATTTCTTGCTGGTTTTTATTTTGCTGATTTTATTTTTGTTTCAATTGCCACTTTGTTGCACAGGCAGTTGATGAAGCACTGAATGAGGATCAACCAAACAGAGCTTTGATTCTCGGCCTTTGCCTGAACGAGGATTCTCTAATAAAAAAATGTGTTTTCGCTGTTAATCCTTTAGATATACCAGCTGTTGCCTCCTCAATTCCTTACAGATATTTGCAGAGATTAATAGAGGCACTTGCTGATCTGCTGGAAAGCTGTCCACACTTAGAGTTTATACTTCGATGGTTTCACGTACTTTTCCTGCATTTTTCAACTTCCATAACATCGGAATTGTCACTAGTGTCAGCATCTAATTCTGGGATTATGAATGGTTTTGCAACAGGACTTGTGCAAAGCTCATGGTAACTTTATTCAACAGAATTCCAGAAATCTTCTTCCTTCTTTAAAATCTTTGCAGAAGGCAATTACCAGAATACATCAGGATGTAGCAGATACTTGTTCTTCTAATGAATATATGCTCCGATATTTATGCTCTGCAAGCAGCAACAAATTATGGACAGTCTGTTATTGGTTGAAGGATAACTTTGGCATTGGTTCTTTAACATGTATGTTTGCGTTCTCATAAGCATTGGCAAGCGAATACTAGGGATGGCAATGGGGTAAGGAATCCCATTCCCTGTGGGGATTTGAATGGGGTGGAAATTCACCATGGGGGTAAAGCAGCTTTATTAAATGCTTTTCTTTGACTCCAGATGGCTGCCGCAATTTCTTAGAAATCATATGTAGCATTGTTTTTTATCTTTTTTATTACTTATATTGCAATGCTGATAGGTCCACAAACGTTGTCAAACCTTTTTTTCATAGGAAACATCCATATGAACAACATTCCTGTATAATATGCTGCTGAATGTCAAGGACAAGAGGTTTATGAAAATTTTGATAGATTGGATTCTTTCCTTATTTTTGCAGAAAGAAAAGAATAAGCTTTTTATTTCTTTGTTGCGTTAGATTGTTCTGAAAAAGATTGATGTATACGTTCGTGATTGACCCGATTTATTTATTTAATTTTTTTTTAAATTTCAACTAAAACCTATGATTATAAATTTATTATCTTATAAAAAGAACTACTTCACAATTAAACTTAAATCAAAGCTAAGAATAGCATGGAATAGCTATTATATTTCCCATAGAATAATTATTCTATTACCATCATATTTCATGCTATTTCATGAGCCAAATGAGTATCAAGAATAACAATAGGATAAATTATATTTTAGTTTTTAAAGTTTAATTTAATTAACATTTATATCCTTATTTTTTAAAAAATCAACATTTTAATTTTTATATTTTAATTTCACAAATTTATACAATCCTTTGTAAAATTCAACATAATAAAAAAATAAATTATATATTCGTAGCAACAAAATCAAATCCAACCAAATATTTACAAAAGGACAAATCATTTAACATTTAACATTTACAAAAGGAAAGAGACAGAGATTCATACCCATTAATAAAATATACCAACCTTGTGAATATCCAGTTGCGACCTACTGAAAATTCCATTTTCTTCTCATTTGTTAAGATTCTAAAACCAAATGAATAATTGAAAGTAACCAGTTGGTCAATAGCATTGAGAAATTCCATGACAACCACCCAAAATCACACTGAATTATATCAGTTAATGTTAATTATTGCAAATTGTAAAAGGATCCCATTTGATTGTATAATATGAATTTCAAACTCAAACTAAATTCCCTTCTTTTGTCCAATAAAAAGAAGGCCTGGAACTGAACTGTTTCCCAAAATTGCAGGCCAAACAATTTGAGTTTATTGAAGATGCGGTTAAATTTTACCAAAAGATTTGTGGAGAACGAGAAAGAATGTCATAAATCATAACCATTAATCATTTTTTGTGCCCAATGAATTAAATTAACCCATCAACCCAAAACTAAGAATTCAACTTTACACATCAAGAATCCAATCGAGATAAAAAAAAAAAAAAAAAGGGTATGAATTTTTACACATCGAAATCCTGATCTTCTACCGCTGCCACCACGCAATACATTATATCATTTGACACAAAAAAAAAAAAACACTTACAATTGAGGATGGTTCAGTTAACAGGGACGGCCAAGATTCATCCTATTTTGGTGTGCTAAATTCCATAAAAAAGGAAACTTTTGAAATTCCACCTAAAAGATTTCATAATTTATTTTTTATTATTTCAAAATTACCTTATATCCTAATTATAAAAATCATTCTAATGCTCTTTGCTGCTGCGTTTCTTTTGAGCCCGCCATCTTCTTTTTCAGTGACTAAAATATGAAATCCCTCATATTTGATGATAAATTAATTGTAATTAAAAAATAATAATTTATAACTTCCTAATTCACAAAAAAAAATTTATAAATAATATTAATAATTAATAATATAATTAATAAATAATAATAAAAAAATTAATCTTTCATTTAAATTTTTAATTATTCTTATTAATTATTAATTAATTTAAATTTAATTCTTTTAAAAAATTTTAAATTCTGTAATAAATAATTGTAATTAGGAGCAATAATGTAGGAGCCAAACTCCACTAGAATAAAATTTTCACAACGACGTTGAAGCAAGCCAACCATATGTATCATTTGAACAAAAATAATATCGCTGGTAGGGATGGTAATGGGATGAAAAATTTTCGTTTTTCGCGAAAATTTGTTTCGAACGGGATTGAAATTTCTCGATTTGTCTCCTCATGGGGGCGGGGATGGAAAATATTTTTTTTCCAGTTAGCGGGGACGGAGTGGGGATGGGGAGTGTATTCTCCACCCTGTGGAAACCCGTTATTATACTTAGTTAATTATTATATTTATTTAATTATTTTTTATATAAAATTATATTAATTAATATATATATATATATATATAAGGAATAATTTGATAATTTTTTCAAAAAATAATTTTTATGAGGTTGTTGGAGTTTATTGAAAGCACTTATTAGATTAAATTTGTTTAAGTACTCATACTCTAATGTATGCTGAATTTTTAATGTTTTATTAAAAAATATTACTGAATATTTTTTATGTATTAAAATATTTATATTTTAATTATGTTTGGTTGATGTTTTGTATGTTTGAATTTATTAATATTTTCTAAATAAATTTTTTAATATTTTTAGCTATTATTTATAAATATAAATAAATTTAGTAATACAAAATTTAAGCGGGGAACGGAAATCTTCACGGGGATGGGGATGAGACTAAATTATCCAGTATGTAAAACGGGAACGAGGATGGGGATTCCCCGCTAAGACGGGGGTGGGGATGGGGATGGTTCCTCCGCCCCCGTCCCGCCCCGCCCTGCCCCATTGCCATCCCTATCCATTTTTTGCACGGAACATAATTTTTAAAAAATAATTATTATATTTTTTAGGTTTGAAATGTTTATGAAAATTAGTAAATGAAAAATATTTTTCATATCAATAAAAAATTAAGTTATTTTTAAAAATAATAATTTTTACTTCTTAAAAGTGAATGTTATTCTCCGTATAAACTTAGTATAATAAAAGAAAAATATATAAACATATGTTTATTAATCTACTAATCATGTCACCACCAATAACGCGAGCTTTTTTCTTAAAAATAAATAAATAAATAAATAAATACCATTTTGTAACAAAATCTATTAATTTTACTCATTTATACTAATAACGCGGGCAATGGACGCGCTGTCTTCAGTCAATGGGTTGCACAGTGCATAGCGCATGTGGTACCTGCGCTGCACAGTACACAGCGTATATGGTACCTGCGCTGCACAGTGCACAGCTATTAATTAATTTTAACTAAAAATATTATATTTTTTATCTACCTAAAAATTAACCCTAATATTCATAAATTAACACTATCATAATTTTAACTAAAAATGTTATTAATTAAT
>CANXYC010409962.1:0-41750 GCA_948193065.1 Aleurites moluccanus
TATATATATATATATATATATATATATATATATATATATATATTATCCTTTAACTCCTGGTCTGAATCGAAAATTTATTAGTCAACCGAACTGCTATTTCCCTGAGTAGTGTAATTAACACCGATATTTTTCGGGAATGTGTCACAAATGAAATCCAATTGAGGTTCAAAAATTTTCCTTACTTATTTCAATATTCCCAGTCTAATAATTAATCATGTTATTGTGTTCTTATGGGAATTTTCTATGGTATTATATTCAACCCCCCTTAAATAAATTCGTCCTCGAATTTAAAATAAATACGTACCTCAATGTTGGAACAAGAATGGATACTTGGCCTTCATATCCTGCTTGCTCTCCCAGGTATACTCCTCCATCGATTGATTCCTCCAAAGCACTTTTACCATCGTTATTTCTTTATTTCGTAGTTGCCTGACCTGTCGATCCACAATCTCTACTGGTAGCTCATCATATGATAGGTCTTCATTAACACCAATATCTTGTACCTCTAATACATGTAATGGATCAGGCATGTACTTCTATAGCATCAAAATGTGAAATGCTAAATGAACATGGCTCCGATTAGGTGGAAGAGCCAATCTATAAGCAACATTGTCGATCTTCTCTAATATCTCAAATGGAGCTACATATCTCGGTGACAACTTTCTTTTCTTTCCAAATCGCATCACACCTTTCATAAGTGAAATTTTAAGATATACATGGTCACCTATGGCAAAATGCAAATCTTTCCGCTTTGAATCTGCATAACTCTTTTGTCTACCGAAAGCGGTCTTCATCTGTTCTGTGATAATCGACACCTTCTCCATTGTCTCCTTTATCAACTATAGTCCCTCTAACTGTTTCTTACCCTGTTCCACTCAACATATTGGAGACCGACATTTTATATTGTACAGTGCCTCATATAGAGCCATACCAATCGATGAATGGTAACTATTGTTGTAGGAGAATTCAACCAGTGGAAAATACTGATCCCAGTTACCCTTAAAGTCTAGAACACATAACCGTAACATATCCTCCAATGTCTAGATAGTCCTCTCTGATTGTCCATCGGTCTGTGGATGGAAAGCTGTACTAAAACGTAACTGAGTATCCATAGCCTCTTGGAACTTCTGCCAAAACCGAGGAGTAAACTGTGTACCCCTATCCTTTATAATCATTTGTGACACTCCATGAAGCCGTACAATATTATCCACATATAACTGTGCATACTGAGATGCTGTATAACTAGTCTTCACTTTCAAGAAATGAGCAGATTTAGTCAACCTGTCCATAATAACCTATATGGAATCATAACCCTGAGAAGTCCTTGGTAAACTAACTACAAAATCCATAGTAACATGTTCCCATTTCCACTTTAGCAACTCTATCTCTTGTAGCAAATCAAATAGTTTTTGATGCTCAAACTTAACCTGATGACAGGCTAAGCAAGTAGAAATAAATTTAGCTACATCTCTCTTCATATTAGGCACCAATAAACATCCCTCAGATTATGGTACATCTTTATGATTCCAAGATGTACATTATATGAAGAATAATTTGCCTCTCTCATTATTTGATCCCATAGTCCATCAATGTCTGGTACATATAACCATTTTCCACACTTCAATACATCATCCTCTACCATAAACTCTGGTGCCTTTCCATTTTGAACATCTCCCTTTAGCTTTAGTAGATATGGATCCCGATACTGTGCTACCTTAATATCATCAATCAACAGTGGCTTAACCCAAAATTAGACTATTAGAGCCTGGTTACGATCATGGGATCCTAAATCCAACTCTATATCCATATCAGCTAACTCCTTCATCTCACGAATCAATGGTCTTTTGGAAACCAAGATGTGAGCTAGATTGCCCATATACTTCCGGCTCAGTGCATCTATTACTACATTAGCCTTACCCGGATGGTAAAGGATCTCACAATCATAATCCTTAAGTAGTTCAACCTATCTGTGCTACCGAAGGTTCAGATCCTGCTGTTGTAGAATATAATGCAAACTCTTATGATCAGTATATATTTCACATTTAATACCATACAAATAGTGCCTCCAAATCTTCAGTGCAAATACTATTGCTGCCATCTCTAAATCATGTATCAGATAGCCCATCTTATGTTTTTTTAACTGCCGAGAAGCATAAGCAATCACTCTTCTATTCTGCATAAGAACACACCCCAATCCAACTTTGGAAGCATCACAACAAACATGAATTTATCATGTTCTGATGGCAATGATAACACAGGAGTACTAGTGAGGCAAGACTTCAAAGTCTGAAAACTGCTTTCACATTCATCTGTCCATAAGAATTTCTCCTATTTTCGAGTCAACTTAGTCAACAGAGCAGCAATCATGGAGAACTCCTTCACAAACTGTTTGTAGTATCCTGCCATACCAAGAAAACTACGGATCTCTGACACATTAGTAGGTCAAGGCCAATTAGCAACTGCTTTAACCTTCTAAGAATCTACCTTGATACCATTTTTACAAACAACATGCCTCAGGAAGCACACTTTAGTTAAACATAATTGACATTTAGACAGCTTAACATATAGTGGATGCTCTCGAAATGTCTACAATACAATCCTCAGATGCTCTAAATGCGCCTCCTCACTCCTAGAATAGATAAGAATGTCATCTATGAACACTACGACAAACTTATCCAAGAATGGCTTAAATACTCTATTCATCATATCCATAAATACAGCTGGTGTATTAGTTAACCCGAATGGCAATACCAAAAACTCATAATGTCCCTACCGGGTTCTGAAAGTAGTCTTAGGTACATCTTCCTTCTTAATTCTCAGCTAATGATACCCATATCTCAACTCAATCTTTGAAAAGTGACTAGCACTTTGCAATTGATCAAACATATCATCTATCTATGGCAGTGGATATTTGTTCTTAACAATTACCTTATTCAGTTGTCGATAGTCTATACACATCCTCAGAGAGTCATCTTTCTTTTTAACAAACAGCATTGGAGCACCCCACGGAGAACTGCTTGGTCTAATAAACCCTTTTATCTAGTAACTCCTGTAATTTCGCCTTTAACTCTTTCAATTCTACCGATGCCATTCAGTACGGAGGAATGGATATTAGATCAGTGCCTAAATACACCTCAATCTTAAACTCTATCTCCCTGTATGAGGGTAGCCTTGTTAAATCATCAAGGAAGATATCAGGGAATTCCCGGACCACAGGTATTTGATCAATCCCTAATGGAGTCTTCTGCACATCTATCACATGAGCCAAGAATGCTAAACAACCCTTCTTTACCAACTTTCGAGCCCGGATGGCTGAAATTAAACGAATACCAGTTTCACATATCTCACCCTGATATTCAAATTCTAGTTGCCCCTCGAGCTAGAATCTAATCTTCTTTTCATAACAATCAATAATTGCATGATGTATCGTTAGCCAATCCATACTAAGTATCACATCAAGCTCTAACACAGGCAGTTCTATCAAATCAGCACGTAGAATATTATCATCAATCTCAATCATACAACCCGGATAAAAATAATTCACTTCTATACTCTTCCCCATAGGTGTGGTTATCTCTAAAGGAATACTCAATAACTGTCTCTCCTTATTCAACTTAGTTGCAAACAATGGTGAAACAAAAGAATGTGTAGCACTCGAATCAAACAATGCTTTAGCTAATTCATTATGTATAAGAATCATACCTGTGACTACATTATCAAATCTTTGTGCCTCTTGAGTATTCAAAGCAAAAACTCGCCCCTTACCTCTGCTTGTTGGGCTAACTCCTGCTTGGTGTCTGATCTCTACCTCTACCCCTTACTAGGAGCCTCTTTAGTGACATTCTGGCTCATTTGAACAATAGGCTGGGACATTTATGTTGAAAGTTGTTGATCACCCCATAAAGGACATCTGTTAATGAAATGACCATGTTGCCCAAATTTCAGGCAAGCACCTGTCTGTCGTCAACACTCCCCTCCATGTCTTCTACCACATAAACTGCAAATAGGCATACTAGGCATATGAGTAGAGGGTCTAGAAGAACCCTGTGAATAGGCAGATACTGACTGTACTGGAGGTCCCTTACTCTGTATCCTCCTCCTCTGATTGCCTGGTTGAGGTCTCTGATCAAATCTAGGCACTGGTTCAATCTGTCTAGGTTGGGAGCTGCTCTCCCCTCTCCTACCCTGTGAACCAGGTCCTCCCTTTCTTTTATGATCTCTCTTAGTTCTCTCTGACTTGTAATTTTCCTCCATCTGATTGGCCTTGTCAATGATGGTAGTCAGAGAAGTGAATTCTATAGCAAGCAGGGCATCATGCAGTGAGGCATGCAATCCCCTCCTAAACCTGCTGAACAAATCTGCCTCAGTAGGAGCAATCTGTGTAGCATATCTACTCAATCTAATGAACTCCTCAGCATACTCCTCAACTATCCTGTTACCATGTTCTACTTGTTCAAACTGAATCAATTTTCTTATTTTCATCCCTTCTGTCACGAACTCATCAATCAGCCCCTGTCTAAACTATACCTAGGTAGGAGGATGATCACCATATAATATGGGCTCTATGTGTCGAGAAAACTATATCCAGGCTTTACCCTTCAGTAACAGACCCACTAACTCAACTGCTCTAGCATCTGTACAAGGTAGCATCCTAACTACCTTCTCTATCTGCTCTAAGAAATTAATCGGCTCATCATCTCTCACCCCAAAACTCAGGCAGATTAAGCTTTAGAAAGTTGAACATAGTGACTCTACCCTCATCAATAACTCGGTGAACTCCCTGTGCAATAGGCTCTCTAGGAACTACAACTGGCTGCACAGGAGCTGGAGCAGGAACAACAGTTGCAGCAGGAGCCGGTGTTGGTGGTGGTGGCATATTTTGTCATTCCCGCCTCAATTTTGCTAATTCTCAATGTAAATCCATCATCCCTTGCATCATCTCCATCCTCCAGGGGTCATCTCTCCTCCCTGTCCCCTCTGTCATCTGTCAGGATCTAGAAGGGTCTTCTGAAAACTCTCTAACAAGAGACACATTAGAGGCTACTGCTACCTCTCTGGTATCCCAGTCTCTGTCATCATACATCTCTATCAACTATCAGAAAATAGAAACAATGAACTCAATATGTTACAGAAACGCATAATACTCCTTCATACTCGACGAATACAACAAAAGACGGAACAAGAATTCCTATGCTTCATAGTTTACTTAAGTCTACTAATACTGTATCTTGTTACTATTCATCTGTAACCTATACTCTGACACCACTTTTGTGATGTCCTGATTTCAAAACATGATGATCCTAGGATACAGGAGATGTCAGAGGCAACCAGCACCCATAGAACCCAATATTACATTCTATAATCATTTATTATCAAATTATTAATCAATTACTTAATTAATATCCATTATGTAGTCTGTCTATTTATCTGTAACTCATTCTGCAATTGGCTATAATCATCATCATCATCATCACATGCCATATCCATACTTAAATTCACATTAATACCATACATACATAATTATATTTTAAATATGCCATTTATACAACCCATAGAGCAACTAAAATATTTACAAGAATACAATGTTAAAATAATTACACTGTCACAAAAATGTAGCAAGAATCTATAGAGAGATCAATAGACAGGATTCTGCCTCCTATTATGCACCTGGAAAGGGGAAACAACTAAAAGGGGTGAGTATATAATACTCAGTGAATTTAATATGCATCATTCCAAGGAAATGGCTAGGATATCAATGAACAATAGCAGATAATCAATAAATATTAATCTGCACACCGATTACAAAATAAGAAATTTGGTTACAGAAAATGAGTACAGAATCAATGAACAGGTCAATGAACCTCATATCATGTAAATAAGACAGATGATGGGCCATGAAACTCATATATCATATGTCAATCACATATCAATAAACATAAGACTGATAAGGTTTTATGGCTAGGACAGTTAACCCTTCCCAGCTAGGGTATCCAGTATACAATATGCACATTGCTAACAATATTTACTAGCTACCCTGTCGGTGAGGAAGCTTAGTCAAATCACATTAGAACTAATATAATCATAGAAACAAGTCAATGATATCAATATATGACAATGGTCTGATCAACAAACAATAGCTCGTGAATAAATCAAATGAGACTGCAAATAAGCAATGGATAAGCAATAAGATGTAAGTAAACAATAACAGTAGGTTTAGCAATTAACATTGAGTTGGAACATAGGATGGTCATCAATGATCAAATGGTTGGCACAATTGGCATGCCAATATTGCTGGCGATAATGGCATTCAAATGGTAGGCCTATCAATTAAACAAATGATAGGCCTATGACAAATAAACTAGGCATTTCATCAAACACATAGTGTGCATCATTTAATGGACAATTTGGCTAGTTTATGGTGCAACATTGACATTGCCCATATAATCAACAATAAGTCCACAATCAAAAAAACTCTATAGGCAACAATTATCCAACAATAAACAACATTTAATGGATCAAATAAGCATGTGAATTAAGAAGGAAACCAAGCAAAATACAAAGGGATGAATAGTGTAGCATGGCCAACATTGTGATTTCATGGAAGGTTTCCAATCAATATTTCATTGCTTAGGAATTGTTAAATGATGCATATTAAACTCACATCACACTTCAAATCACCTTGAAAAATTGATTTGCCACCAAAATCACTAAAGAAGGCAAAAGTGGCAATCTTCCTCTACTTGCCAAATCAATCACAAATTATCCATCTATTAGCCTCCAATTAACATATTCTAAGCTTAATAAATATTAACTAACACTAATTCAAAGATTCAATTCATGCAACTTTGAACTAGGGTTTCAAATTAGAGAAAAACTACCAAATGTATCAATTGATGCCAATTAACACTAAACCTATTCTAATCATCATCTAATACATCTAAATCAACCAATAAACCAAAGAAATCAACTTGTTACCTTTCAATGGTGAGTGGGCCGAAATCTTCAAGATGATGGTTCTTGAAATTTTTTTATTTTTCAAGTATAATTTGTATGGAAAAGTAAAAATCAAAGCTTGATTTCAAGTTTTCTTAGGGTTTTCTTTTAATTTTTGCATGAAAATGGAGGGAGAAGATGAAGATGGTGGTTTTCCAAGGGATGGGAGGAAGAAAAGATGAAGCAAAAATGGCTAAGACATGCTTATATAGTAAGGCAAAATAGGGAAATTATAGTTAGGTCCTCAAACTATCCAATAATTGGACTTTGACCCCACTTCCTTCTGTAATTTATTCTGTTAATTTTGTTGAGAATCAAGTTTCAAAGTGGGAACTGAAAAGACTTCTTTTATCTATACTTTATTATAAAAATAGTTTTAGAGCAATTCTGGAACTCATACAGTGGGTTTCCCACAATACCCCTAAAATTTGACTTATTTACGATTTTGCAATTACTCCTATTTTTAGTATTCCAAAACATTTTTCAACTTTTTCTTTTCACTAAAATTTCACATACACACACACACACACACACACACATATATATATATATATCCCTAGTCTAAATCAAAAATTCATCAGTCAACCGGACTGCTATTCCCAAGACAGTGTAATTAACACCCATATTTTCCAGGATAGTGTCACAAATGAAATCCAACTGAGGTTCAAAAATTTTTCTTACTTATATCAGTATTTCCAGTCCAATAATTAATTATGTTACTATATTCTTATGGGAATTTTCTAGGGTATTACATTTTGATATCAACAAAAAAAATTTTGCACTCTTCCTTTGAAAATAAATAATTCAACATATAATGGGGTCCAAACAAATTTTCCCACTCTTTCAAGCATTTCTCCCCCATAATATATCAAAAAATTTCAAGGGGTACTCAAGGGATTATCAAAGAAAAAAAAATTCAAAACACATTTAAGCAATTAAGCATGCCATCAATCAATTTTCATAGCATATCAATAATTTAATGTCACAACCCAAAGCAGGGAGCCGCGACGGTCCAAGGATACGGGATCCGCCTGTGGCTACCAGTACCTCGATGAACCCCTAATACAAATTAGCTTGTACATCCAACATAGGTTCCATGCCTTTATATTACATCTAGGTCTATTTCTTATGCTCATAAACCTTATTCATACTAATAGTTCATATAACACATGAGTTCATTCATGTTAAGCCATATACTTCATGCCAAATCTCATACAAATACATTATGCCAATGTCCTGCTGAAAATTCGGCAGAGTTTCCTCTGTATTTTTAACATGCCAATTTACCATTTATCAATTAAGCACTTCCAATATCATTTCTCAACTCAACTCCATCTCTACATCATCAACTCATCCATATTTCTCAATCCACAACATAAACCATCAATATTATCATATCTGCTTTAATACCAAACTGGGTAACTATATCAACATACACATATGGATAAATACATACATATCAACCTAAATACTCATACTTTGGATTACAGTACTATGGAGCTACTAGACAGAATTTTGATAAAGGATTAACTTATAATATTTACATATATATGTCAAAATGTCCACGGTGAAGTAAGAGTAGCCTATGGAACTCGGACCTTACCGACACCTGAAAAGATTTAAAACCATGGGGGTGAGTATAAAATACTCAGTAAGTAGTTATATACAAAAATGCATGAAAATTATATACCATTGAAGCTGAACCGGAACCTGAAATGGTTAGGAGCAGTAATACCAAGGGATAAAACAAATAATACTGAAAATATGTGGTAACAAGTGATGAAATATAAGTATAGCATATAAAATGTTCAAAATATGGTGAATGATAATAACATGTAGTATGAGTCACATCACATATGATATAACAGGTAAATAGGGCCAAATATGTCAAATATGCACCATCATGCTAACAAGTATATACATGGCGCAATAGCGCGAAACAAGTAATTATGTAAGAGTGATCAACTCTTATGACTAGAGAATATAACTCCTCTCCCTAGTAAGGGTCAAATAAGAAACCAGTGTGCACACGGTCGACAGTAAATCCCACTACACCGTCGTAGTAGCCCTGTTATAATATCATATATAAAAATCTCATATAATAGGTATAGGTTCACAAATATGTCTCAATTTCACATACAACAACTCATTCTCAGGTTACAAGTATCATATAAGCATGCTGGCCAAAGTTAAGAAACGAGCCCGCCGGGGCCCAGTTACGCTAGCGCAAATGGCATGTCAAATTACGGGTCTGTTTTAAGATTTTTGAGGAGTTTATGGTTCTCTATATTACGAACATATTTAGATGGACTATTTGGTATCAATTTGAAGCTTAGAGATAGGGGAAAGGATTGGGTCAGGTATCCGGTTAAAATACTTTCTAGGTTTTAAAATATATCAGTCGAAAGTTTAGGACAGTTAAGGTCAGTTCGGAGGGTCATTTTTGGTGCCAATTGGACATTTCAAATGAAATTAGGGTTTTTGTGAATCAAATCATTTCAAATGCATATGATATGCCATATGATGCTTAAATGCAATAATTGTATATAAAAACTTACTTCCAAAACTTAGTTAAGACACGTAGCTCCTAGCTAGCCCGACGACCCCCTAACTGTCACGGCAACTGCCCTACTGGTCCCTTCCTCGGGAGGCTCGCCTATATATATATATTCTCTCCTTAAGGATTCAAATCATCACATATATACACAATACACATCAAATACACATATACTCATAATCAATGGTCATATTTCCAATCAAATAACAAATTCATCCTTTTTGCACACATAGGCCATTCGGCCAAATCCCAACTTGGGCTACAAATATTTAAACCTCATATTCTTTATATAGCACATTAATTCACATATATATTAACATGCTAAAGCAAGTTTGGGCTTACATTCAAGCCTAGGTTTCATGCCAAAGTATTTTGAACTTTATATGTTATAAAGACCTAAACTAATCTCAAACTCAAATCAAGCATACTAATTACTTCCTATATGCTTCAAATACCTATCAATTAAATATATCACACACACCTAACAAATTTTACACATAATCACCTTATAAACCCTAACCCTAGCTCAAAAGCGATTCGGCCTAGGGAGGGTTATGCCATCTAGGCTTAATTTTCTATATCAAATTCATAATTCAACAATTAAACACATCAATTTAACAATTCCAAACTCAATTACACATAATCAAATCAAGTTCCTTATTTTTGCCCTAATTAGGTTCGGTGAAAAGGGGTTTTCTTAATCCATTATTTATTATCCCAATTACACTTACAATTAAACAATTCAAACTACCAATTAAACATTAAAGCATTCAATTATATAAGAACCAAGTAAATTTCTCATTTTTCCCAAATTAGGGCATTCAGCCAATGGGGGAAATTCCCTCCAATTTTTGTTCTCCACTTTTAAGGGTTTAATTTGTCAACTTAATATATCAATTTGAAAATTAAACACTCAATTGAACAATATGTAAGAAATTTCCTTACACCTAACTCTAATCCCATTCGGTTACAATGTCTCAATCCAAAATTGAAATACAACATCAATTTAAACATTCAATTAACATCAATTGAATCCATTTGATAACAATTATACAATCAATTACTCCTTTATCGCACAAAAGTCATTTTTCCCATAAATTTTTCTCCAATTTATTCGGCCATAAAGCTTTTCTACCCATTAGATGTTTAATCCTTCAAATACATCCTCAAACCCAACATTTAAATGTAAATAAATCATTAACCAACCAGAATTTTAACTTGCCTTCAAATTTCCTAGAAGTGGTCGAACCATAACTCTCCCAACTTCTCACCAAATTGAAAATTTGAACTTAGCTTGAAGAAATGGATGTAATTGATGATAATATTCACTCAAACTTAAAAAAAAAAAAAAATCTCCAAAACCTTAATTTTTCTCTAATGGACGAAACCATGAAGGAGTTTTCTTCCTTTTCTCTTGGTTGCACACGGTTTCCTTTGATGGAGAAGAAGAGTGCAAAATTCTTTTGAGTATTTTAATAGTTAGTGGACTTTTTCCACTTAATCACATGTAAGCAATCTCATAAAGTGTACTTTGCAATCTATACATGTATCCTTTGGATTATAATGCACCAATACTTTGTTCCATTGAATCATGATGAGTGAAAGTGTCATTCACTCCCTACTCTTATACTTTTACTTTAATTGAGTCCTTTTAAAATATTAACTGAATCCCTAAATTTTATTTCCTTTTGCAATTAAGTCCTATCATTTTTGTAACCTAATTTGGCTATTTTATTTTATTTATTTATTTATTTTATTATTTATTTATATAAACAAGAAATTAAAAATCAAATACACATGTAAGCATATCAAAATAATTTCTAATAATTTAACTGAAATTTTCCGAAGGTCCTTAATTATACTAGGCTCGATTAGGACTTGGTGTTACATTCCACCCCCTTCAAATAAATTCATCCTCGAATTTAATAACTAGCAAGGTTAAAAAAAATTAAATACCTGAGTCACTGAAGAGTTGAGGGTACTTCTTCCTCATCTCCGACTTACTCTCCCAAGTACACTCCTCTATTTTCCTGCTACGCCATAGAACTTTTACCATCGGAATCTCTTTGTTACGAAGTTGATGAATCTGTCAATCTACTATCTCAACTGGGATCTCCTCATATGACAACTCCTCGTCAATTTCAATGTCTTGTGGCTGAAGGATATGCGAATGGTCTGATACATATTTCCTTAGCAAAGAAATATGGAATACCGGGTGCACATGGCTCAAATTAGGGGGAAGGGCCAACCGATAAGATACACTACCAATTCGATCAAGAATCTCGAAAGGCCCTATAAACCGAGAGGACAATTTCCCTTTCCTTCCAAATCTCATCACACATTTCATAGGTGATATTTTCAAAAATATATGATCACCCACAGAAAAATGTATATCTCTCCTCTTCGGATCCGCATAGCTTTTTTGTCGGCTGAAAACTGTTTTAATTTTGTCTTTGATCAAAGAAATTTTCTCAATCATTTCCCGAATCAAATCCGACCCCTCCAACTATTTCTCACTGGGTTCTATCCAACATACAGGTGATCTATATTTTCGGCCATACAACACCTCATATGGTGCTATGCCAATTGTGGAATAGTAGCTGTTGTTATAAGCAAACTCTATCAGTAGAAGATATTGATCCCAACTACCTTTAAAGTCCAGAATACAGAGACGTAACATATCTTCTAATTGATTGACCATTTTTCTGAGGGTGAAAAGCTATACTAAAATGCAACTAAGTACCCAAGGCTTCCTGAAATTTCTGACAGAATCGGGATGTGAACTTAGTACCCCTGTAAAAAATGATCACTGTCGGAACACCAATGTACAGCTGAGTATACTGTGCAGTAGTATAGGTAGTCTTCACTTCAAGAAAGTGAGCCGACTTCGTCAAACGGTCTATTATTACCCATACTGAATATAACACCTCTGAGATCGTGGTAAGCCCACCACAAAATCCATGGTAACCTACTCCCACTTCTATTTTGGTAACTCTATCTCCTGTAGTAAACCAGATGGCTTCTAATGTTCAAATTTCACTTGTTGACAAGCTAAACAGGTAGATACATATCAAGCTATATCGCCCTTCATATTCAGCCACCAGTAATGGGCTTTCAAATCATGGTACGTTTTTGTCGTACTTGGGTGCACTGTATAAGGAGAGTAATGTATCTCTCACATAATCTGCTCCCGAAGTCCCTTCACATCTGGTACACATAACCGCCCTTTACATTTCAATACCCCTCCATCTTCTATGAAATCCGGAGCTTTCCCCTCTTGTAACAACTCTCTTATCTGAACTAACTGTGGATCAGCATTCTGAAAACTTTTAATCTCATCAAGTAACAGTGGTCTCACCTGAAACTCTACCGTTAGTACTGACTGTTGCCCCCTAGTCTCCAGATCAAACTATAGGCCCATAGCAAATAACTCTCAAAGGTCCTGTACCAAAGGCCTCTCCATAGCCGATACATGTTATAATCTTCCTATTGACTTATGGCTCAAAGCATCTGCTACGACATTTGCTTTCCCCGGGTGATAAAATATTTGACAATCATAGTCCTTCAATTGCTCTACCCACCGTCTCTGCCGCAGGTTTAACTCTTTCTGCTGTAAGAGATACTGGAGACTTTTATGGTCAGTGTATATCTTATATTTCACCCCATAAAGATAGTGTCTCTATATCTTCAAAGCAAAAATAACTGTCACTAACTCCAAATCATATGTGGGATAGTTTACCTCGTGCTTCTTTAGTTGTCGAGATGCATATGCAATCACCTTCCCATCTGTGAGGCCTCGCCCGAGCACCTCCTCCCACGGATCCAAGGGATCGGAGGAATGTTCTCATTTTTTAAGGAACGATTTCTCACGGATCGACAGGCGACCTTAGCGCCCTTTCTTGGAAAATGATTTTTTGATGTTTTGAAGTCGCCACCTTAAGTTATTTTTTTATTGAAAAAATTTAAGGTAAAAACCCAATTTGACTCCAATTTTATCCCAAAGGAAAATAAGTGCACTAATCTTTGAAGCTAAAGAGGATTCGGGGACTAGGTTTTCGGTTGAACTTGGCTTTTAATTTTAACGTTGATTTAAAACATTTTCATGAGTAGTTTATATAGATGCATGAACAAATTAATGAATGGATGAAAGCGATAAAATAGTTTTAGAATGCGGTATTTAAATTATTATAATTTAGGAATCTCAAAATATGGAATATCGACTCTAGCCCTTATAGGTTCTAGGTCAATCACACATTCCCTGAATAATTTATTTAATAAAAATAAATAGAAAAGAGATCTCTTTGATCCCTTTGGATTTGAAGTTCTTAGATAGCTTGCCTGCATATTCTGTTGAATGGGAATCAAAACCCACGTAGTTCTCCCTTCTTACTAATGAGGATTGATTTATGCCCAGCTTATCATGTTTTGAACTCTTTATTTTGATGCTCTATCAAATAAAGGAGATTCACTTATTTTGATGCTTTATCAGAAATAGGGAAAGTTAGGAGATGATACCTGCTCCTTTGATTTTTGGGAAGGCGACAGTCTGATTGTCCTTCCTGATCAGAGCTCCACTTTGAATCCGTTGAAGCCCTGGGAGACGGTCGGATTGTCTCTTTATCTGATGATTCAAAACAAAATTAACATAGTGATTTTATTAGAAAATGATTTTTTAGGCTCCATGCGCCCCGAATTTAGTCCTTCTTTAGTTCAAAGAGAACTAAAGAAAATTGGGCTCCACTCACCCCGAGTTGGTTATTCTTTAAATTCAAAGAGAGTTAAATAAATAAGCAGAAATCGGTGTATGAGAGAGATAGAGGAAATCCGAGAAGGAATGTCAACTTTAAGTGATTTCGGTGTGTGTTAAATTATAAAGGAGGGGCCTTATATTTTTAGGCAAAGGGCTGCCACATGAGGAGGGCGGCGCCGCTGCCGTGGCCTTTGGTGGCACAGGCAGAGAAGAAGGGCGATAGCCAAAAGGTGGTGTGAAACATCAGGGCGGTACCGCCCAAGGGGCTAGCAGTACTGCCCTGCCCTTAGGGTGGTAGTCTGGGTCTGATTCTGATTCGACACATTTCTGAGTCTGTCTGAGTGCGAGTTTGGTTTCGGTGAGTACCAGTCGGGTTGGCACGAGTCCGAGGGGTGCAAAAATCCAATGTTCATAGCTGCCTCCATCACAGTTGTCCATTCTGGATGACAGACATGATGTAAGTGAACTGGGCTATTTCTGCCTGCTTGGGATAAAAGAAATGCATTCTGATCGCATCTTGCGAGGTCTGGAGGTATGTGAATGCAATCTTCCATGCTTCAGACAATTTTCAATTTTTCTAACATTTTTCTATTTCTGTCATTTTCTAAATTACAGAAGCATCCCAGGTCTGATTTGGGCGAATGATAAGTTGATGGATAGAGAAAAATCATACGAATCCAACGGAACTGTCGGCACTTGATTCTGACTTGAACTGCTTTGAAAAATGCTAGTTACCTTGTTTTTACATGGATAGGATGCAGCTGATGCCGGTAGAACTTGATCCAAGTGCCACACTGGCTTGCTCTCAACTGTTACTTCGCTCTTCACACAACAAGCTGTACTACCTGGGAGAGAGAGTCCGGGTTTAGACTATCGACAGGCGGGTAGTTTCGACACACCCACCAATTGATATGAGGTGGAATATGGACATTCATGCCCCTAATAAGGCTTACACCAGTCTTCCCATACATCTGTATGTGACTTATCAAGATAATTATGTGTTATTCTATCGCACTCGGCTAATGGGACCCATTGGTGATCCGTGTCAATGATTAGACGTTCGTCTAGCTCTGCTGGACCTTCTATTATACGTCAAAGTCAAGCTCAAAGCGTGGGTGCATCAAGAGATCCTCCTTCAACTAACCTTAGTGTTACTCCTAGGATACGGAATGATCTTGATCGGGTCACTTTGGGCCCTAACTTCTGGATATCTGAGAATATCTTCTACACCAGTACTCATGGCGAGATGCAATCATACCATCTTTCGGATACGGTTCATCCTATTACACCAGAGATACCTGATAACATTGAGGTATGTTTATGTTCTTTTTCTTGGATTTGCTTTCGGAAATGATCCTTAAGCTCGCAATATCTCTTAGCTTTACTTTTGGAAATGATCCTTAAGCTTGCAATACCTCTTAGCCTTGCTTTCGGAAATGATCCTTAAACTTTTGGCTTTCTTTTTGCAGGTTAACATGGAATGGATTCATCACACCTATCGCATGAGACGCATAATGGAGTTAGCTCTATCGGACATGCTAACTCAACTTGATATTCATGCTGAACCACCTCGTCAACCGAAGGACCCCCGTCGGCATCGTCAGAGAGACTAATGGCCTTTTTTAGCACTTTTTTTCTTGCACTGTTCTGTTTATGCTTATTTATGAACAATGATGTACGAATGATGTATGCTTTATGTATGATTATATTTATGATATTTTAGCTGATTACCCATGTTATGAATGCAGACTAAGAAATGTTGTTTAATGCTATTTTATGCCTAAAAAATGCCAAGGGATTTCAGAAATGTCCTAAAATGTCCCGGAAAACCCCAAAAAATTGGAAATTGCTCAAAAGATTCTGCAGGAAAAAAGAAAAAAGAAGGTGTTGCCGCCGAGATGAATGGGTGGTGTCGCCCTGGCATTATGATGGTGCTGCCCTGGCATTATTTTGGAGCTTAGTGGTACCGCCACCATAAAGGAGTGGTGCGGCCAAAGGCTATGACAGCACCGCCCACACTGGGTGGTGGCACCGCCTTGGCCTACGTGTCCAAGCCAAATTGGGCTGATTTTTTTTCTATAAATAGGGTCCAAATCTCTTTCAAAAGTCATTCTACCTCTCCTTTTCACTCAAATTTCCCATGGAGCCCTATTATAGTCACCATATGTTTTTGTGCACTAAAAATCTAAGCAAGGTTGAAAAGATTAATTTGGGCAAGTATGGGATCAATTCTGTTCTGACTTTGAGAGGTGTGAAAGTGGATTAGGATTTTCTAAGGGCCTGTCTGAGGTTTTGGGATCCTGCTGATCATGTGTTCCGATTTGGGGCGAGCATGGAGGAAATGTGCCCCACTTTCGAGGAATTCAGTGCTATCCTTGGAAGTAATTCGAATGCCACTCTAGCTGTCCCCGAATACCGGGTCGGATACTTTCGCTCTTTCAAGAGGCTCCTTAGATTGGGACAAGAGCTTGTTAGCTCTATGGTCATGGGAGACCAAATCAATCTAACTGCAGTCACAACTGAGTTTCAATATCCAGAAGATACAGGGGATATAGTGAGACAAAAGCACATGATGACAGCCTTAGTTCCTGTGTTTGATTGCTGGATGCCTATTCTTCAGCTCACCTAGTTGGGGAGATGTCCGAGTGGTGGAACTGGTTGCTCAGATGGAGCGAGGGTGCACTATTGCCAGTCTGATTTCGGCAAAAACCCTGCAGAGCTTGGATGGAAGCTATAGAGTCGAGGGGCCTTGGTCTGTTAGCCCAATCATTTTGCAGGTAGAAATGTCTTATACTTCCTCCTCACATTTTTTTCATTTCTTTTTTAACCTTTTATTTCTCTTCCAGTTTTGGTTCAAGGATCACTTATAGGTGGTGGCTCCTCCAGATAGGATGCCCTATTCAGCTGCACAATACCGCATGAGGAGGGCTCTGATCCGCTTTGGTTCAGAAAAGGAGTGGACCTCCTTGGTTTTAGAGCTGGATACTGTAGATCTGCTTTGGTATTGCTCTTGGTACGAGATTGACTCATTTATCATGATGAGCTATGGGTACAAGATGGTTTACCTGCTAAGTATTTCTGTGACCTCATTTTATCAGGGCACCAGAGTTTTGAGGCAGATGGGCCAACCCCAAGGCACCCAAATAGACGACGTTGTTTACCCTTCATCTTTGATTACCAGTCCTGTTTCCTAGGCCATAATGAATGGCTAGAGGTGGACGATGCGCTTTGTGTGCCCTATCGGCTTATCAAACAAGCTAGAGGATTATGATTCCTGGTTCATTCGAGAAGTTTGGCTTATTAAGAAGATCAGGCGAGTAGCCTTAATTATAGAGTTGGAAGCAGACACAGAGGCTAGAGATAGTGAGATAGATGCGGTGACGAGACCGGAAGACACTGAGGTGATACAGGGTGAGTTAGAGGAAAAGGTTGGACCAGATTCATCTGCGATTGGAAACAGTGAATCTGATGACTCAGGGGACATGCATCCTAGGAGAAGACGGATTTAGACTCTGCACTTCATCTTTTGGATCATATTTTAGACTTTTTGTTTGTTTTGAAATTATGAACTCTTTTGAATGAAATATAAAGGAAATTTTGCTACTTTAACTCTAACAGAATGAGACAAGACAGAATTTAATGAAACTGGACATAAAAAGAATAGACTATGACTCATGAACCCCAATTCAAAATGAGGCTCTCTCTTTTCTTCTTCTCTTTTTTTTTTATTATTTTATTATTCATTTCATTTTTTTTTCATTTTTTTTATCATTCATTTTTTTTATTTATTGCTCTAATTTTTGCCCGAGTTACCCTTTCGGGTTTTCAACTCGTCGAACTGCTCTAATTTTTGCCTAAGCCACCTTATTCAGGTTTTCAACTTAGCGAGCACAAATCAATTAGTCTGGGCAAAAAATGATAATTTTATTATGCATTAGACCATACCCAAAGTGGGTTGCCTACGTATCTCCATTTGCATATACTTGTATACACACCAAATTTTCTTTTGGGAGAATCAGGTCCTCATAGTTCTGTTCATATAATGCAGCATGAAATGGAAATTACACAAAGTATCTTTTCAGTTGATCAAAATTACAAGGATTTGAGAATTCATTCCCATCCAAATCCATGAGTATGACACCTCTGCCAGACATGATCTTTTTTAGCAGATATGGGCCAGCCTAGTTTGGTCTGAACTTCCCTTTTGGATCATGCACAGGAGCTCTGATTTCCTTCAGCACTAAGTTGCCTTCTTCTAATCCCCTATCAGATACCCTTTATTGAAATGACGGGCTAGTCTTTGCTGATATCCTTGGATTCGATAGAGTGCATCCATCCTTTTCTTGTCAATAGCATTCAACTGGTCATGGTATCCTTTAATCCATTATGTTTCACTCAACTAGTTTTCCTATATAACCCTCATAGAGTGGATTTGCACTTCAACTGGAAGCACTGCTTCCATCCTGTATACCAGGGAATATGGAGTTGCCTCTATCGGCGTGCGTATGGAGGTTTTCTATCCCCATAATGCAAATGGGAGGCATTCATGCCAGCCTCTATGATTAATAATCATCTTCTACATAATTGACTTAATGGTTTTATTCACTGCCTCGACTGCCCCATTAGTTTGAGGGTGATAAGGTGAAGACCGATGATGCTGAATCTTTTCCTTATTGAGCAGACTTGCTACTTCCTTTTGGAAATGGGAACCATTATCTATGACTATCTCAAATGGTAGTCCAAACTGACAAATGATGTTAGTTTGGATAAAGTGTGCTACTTTCTTAGAGTTCAACACATGGTAAGAGGTTGCTTCTACCCATTTTGTGAAGCAATCTATTGCTACCAGAATATATTCATGTCCATTTGAAGATTTGGGACTGATGTGTCCTATGACATCGAGACCCCATGTAGTAAAGGGCTAGGGAGTTGCAGTCAGATGCAACGGGACAGGAGGTCACTTCTGAAGCTTGGAAAATATCTAGCATTTATGACATCTTTATACAAACTTAGCACAGTCTCCGTTCACTATGAGCCAAAAATACCCTAGATTCGTGATTTTTCTGGCTAACATAAAACCATTCATGTACAGGCCTTCGTCACCACTATGCGCCCATTCCATGACCTGCTGAGCTTCCTCTTCCATCATACATCTGAGGTGGGTGTTATCCCATGCTCTTCTATATAACACATCACCATTTGGTAAGAAATTGCTGGCCAATTGCCTTAGGGTCCTCCGATATGATTTGGAGACCCCTTCCGGATACTGGTCATTTTTCAGAAGATTGAATATGTCCTAATACCAAGGCTTGCCATCGGCTAACTGAACTTACATGCATGCTGTGTCATAACCTGGTCGCCTTCGGACTTCGATAACCACAGGTCGTACAATTTCATTTCCTACCATGTCAATCATAGGGGCCAGAGTTGCCAAAGCATCGGCGAACTGATTCTTGGCTCAAGGTAAATAATGGAAAGATAATTCATGAAAACTTTCTGCTAGATCAGCTACGCATTGATAATAAGGAACTAAACGCTCTTCTCTTATCTTCCATTTTCCTAAAGCTTGTGAAACAATCAAATTAGAGTCATCAAAGACCTCTAAGTAATCAATTCTCATGTTGGTGGCTACCTCTAAACCACATATGCAAGCTTCGTATTCTGCTTTATTGTTTGTCATCTCAAATGCTAACTTAATATCCATGGGTAAATGATACCCATCGGGTGTGACAAGTACAATTCTAGCACCATACCCTTTGCTATTGGCTGCTCCATTAAAATATAACTTCCAGACTTCGGGTTCCAGTCCCATGACATCCTTATCCGGAAACTCAGGTTCAAATAATTTGCCACCTATTGGCACAACAGCTAATTGGTCAGCTATCACACTTCTTTTGATAGCCTTCCTTGGAACATATTTAAGATTGAAAGCTACTAAAACTGCCAACCATCGTGCCATCTTGTTGTCAAGAACTGGCCTCTCCATAAGGAATTTCAAGGGGCTCTTGTCAGCAAGGATATACGTAGTGTATGAACCCAAATAATGCTGCAGTTTATGGCATACCCATACCAAAGCAAGACATAATTGTTCAATCTAATTGTACTTGAGCTCATGAGCAAGCATGCACTTACTCAAATAGTAGATGGAATTTTCCTTATGTGAACTCACAGCCTTCTGAGCGAGCATTGCCCCCATAGCTTCTTTAGTCACGGAGAGGTATAGCAACAAAGGTTTACCAGGCCTGGGTGGTTGTAAGACAGGAGGGATTAGCAAGTATTACTTGATCTTTTCAAGAGCTTACTGACATTCATCATTCCATTCCTTAGGGACTCCCTTCCTTAGTAACTTAAAGACGAGTCCACAAACGTCAACTAGTTGGGAAATGGACCGACTGATGTACTGTAAACGTCCTAGAAATCCTTTGATCTCTTTCTCTATTTTTGGAGCTGGCATCTCTAGAATGGCTTTTGATTTAGCTGGGTCTACTTCTATCCCCTTTTTACTGACCATGTGGCCCAAAAACAATCCTGAAGAAGCACCAAAAATACACTTTGCCAGATTCAACTTTAGATTGTACTGTCTCAACCTAAGGAAGAAATGCCTTAATGCATCTATGTGTCCTTCCGCTGTTTTGGATTTGATGACCATGTCGTCAATGTATACTTCCACATTTTTGTGAATCATGTCATGAAAGATAGTTGTAGCCATTCTCTGATATGTTGCCCCAGCATTCTTTAAACCAAAAGGCATGACCTTGTAGCAGTAGATGCCCCATTCTGTCACGAAGGCTGTCTTTTCCTTATTAGGTGGATAGACTTATATTTGATTATATCCCACATACAGATCAGTCAAAGAGACTACCTCAGATTTGGCCATACGGTCAACCAATAAGTCTATGTGGGGTAGAGAAAAATCATCTTTTGGACAGGTTTTGTTCAGATCCCTGTAATCCACACACATTCTGACTTTCCCATTCTTCTTGGACACAGGCACTATGTTGGCCAGCCATAAAGGGTAAGTGACAGGTTCAATGAAACCGTTCTTCAATAACTTGATGACCTCTTCTTTAATCTTGAGAGACCATTCCGTCTTCATCCTGCGTAACTTCTGCTTTACAGGTTTCACATCCTCATAAATTGAAATCTTGTGGACCGCTACGCTTGGATCAATACCCGTCATGTCTTCAGGTTGCCAGGCAAAACAGTCTAAAAATTCTTGAACAATCTTGATCAAAGAAACTTTATCATGGAATGATGATGCAATAAATGTTAATTTCAATTTATCATCTGTGCCCACATTTATTGATTCTTTCTTTTGTTCTTTTATTTCATTTATTTCTTTTTCTTTCGATGCCTCTTTTAAATTGAATTCATGGAGAGGGGAAAAAGACTCAAGAAAATACGAGGAAAATTGGGCTATTTTATTACTAGCAAAAGTTTTGCCTTCACAGACTACATTTAAATGAAAAGAAGGACTGGGGAGATCCTTTACAGACTCTATAGAAGAAAAGAAGAAATAGATTCTACAGACTCTAACTCGTACTTAGCAGGGAAAGAAAACAAAACATCAAGGCCAGGAAGCTTCTCAATACACTAGTTATCAAGTGCAGCCAAGGTTGGATGGATAAGTTTGGTGGGTCTGATTCCAGTTCGTCTCCAATCATGAGGACTTGCTCAAAGAGAGTAGCCTCCATATTTTCCTCGCAATCCTGCTCTAGTAGGTAGATGGGCTAACAATCCTCCAAATTGAGCCTGATATTAAAGAAAATTTCAAATCCTGGGATTAGTTTTTTTAGCTACAGGGCAAAACCATGGTTCAGCAAAACCATAAAAAGGAAAATCTTCCTCTTCTTTTACAAAATACCCATTCAAAGTTCTAAAGTAAGGGCGCATCTGCCAATCAAAAGCCTCATCTCTCTTTTTAGCCTCAGCTCTTCTTTTGGCTCTCACCTCAACCTCCTCTAAATCCTCTTTGGTAGGCTTATAACCAAGTCCAAAAGGTGGGTTGGCTACTGGATATTTATCGAAAGAGATTATCCCTTGTTGGTTCCTCCTAAGACCTAAACCAGGGAAGTAGTTCATTTTTTTTCAAAATATTAGCCACAACTATATTTCCGAAAAGATCAAAATCAAAGGAGACTAACTCTTTTCCTCCTTCTTGTTCAATGAACTGGATGGTGTCAAAAGAGAAACCAGACAAAGGGACAATGTTCGGCTCGGGCTAAATCCCCAGAACGGGTACAAAGCTAGGAACCTCACTTTTACCATGTATGTCACCCTTAATAGTTATCACAGCATCTCCGTAAGGCATATTAAGCAATTGATGCAGAGAGGATGGGACTGCTCTTGCTTTATAGATCCAAGGTCTCCCGAGGAAGAGATTAAAACAAAAGGGGACATCAATCACTTGGAAAGGGATTGGAACGGTAATTGGTCTGATTGTCACATCGAGAGTTGCCATACCCAAAACTTCTCTCCTGGTGTTATCATACACCATCACAATCTGGTCAGAGGGGGTAAAATCCATAGCTTCCAAGCCCAGATAACTTGTAACTTTTAATGGGCAAACATTTAGAGCCGTCCCATTATCTATTAAAACCATCGGGACTGTCTTCCCTTGGGTCATCACTGTTACATACAGTGCATGATTGTGATTTTTTCCTTCTTTAGGTAAATCCTAGTCTGTGAAGGAGATAGAAGGCATCTTGGTTGATCTAGTGAGTGAGGCAACCAAGGTTTCAGGAGAAATGTTGATTGGAGCTTGGCATTGATTTAACGCCTTGCAAAAAGCTTGGCGATGTGGAAAGGATGATTGGATGAGACTCCATATAGAGATGCTAGCTTGGGTTTTCTTCAATTGCTTCGAGATAACATCCTTTTCAGGCTCATTGTTTATCTTTTCTATAGGTGGAGGGACATGCTGAACAGGCTATTAAACTGATGAACTCGGCTGGTAAGGTCTCCCACTTTGGGTCATTGCGTTTATTTCTTCGATAAAATCATTGAGGTCTAAGATGCAACAATAAACTTCATTTGATCGAATCAAAGAGATCAAATCAAGTTCCAAGTCGTAAGAGTGAAGAACATTAACATTGGCCTGATGGTTCAGCAGAGGATTTGTGGTGATGTTAGGTCTAGCTCTTGGTGGGATTATCTCTCGATTGTCCACCAGGACTTGGATTTTGTGCTTCAAGATTTTGCACATTTCTGTTTTGTGCCCCGTACCTTGATGGTACTCACAGTACTCATTTGCATTCCAACCTCTAAGATAAGGGTTTGGAGGTGCTCTGGGTTCTAAAGGTTTGAGTAGATTTGATTCCAAAGCCTTTTTGTACACCAAAATCAAAGGCATATCCAAATCAATGAAAGCTCTCCTTTCAAGTCTCATAGGAGGATGATTAGAAATAGCAGCAACTTCTTCGCCTTTCTGATTGGAGGGAGTATTATGGCCATAATAAGTGTTTTTCCTATACCTTGAACCAGAGGATTCTTCTTTAATTTGCCCATTTTGGATCAAATCCTCTATTTTTTAAGTAGTGGCAATAAAAGCTTTAAAATATGGCAAATACTGGGTTTGGAGAGAAGTTTGATAACTTGGAAGGAGATTCTTGATAATTATGTCGATCTGTTCTTGCTCAGTAGGTCTGTTCATCATTTGGGCTACTTTAGCCCTCCATCTTATGAGGAAGAGGGAGAAAGACTCCCTTTGTTGCTGTGGTTTTCAAATCCCTCCGGGTGATGTCCACTTCGAGATTGTAATGATATTGTTTGACAAAGGCATTATAAATATCATCCCAACTTTTCTTGAAATTGAAGTCCAAATCGACAAACCGTCTCATTGCAACCCCTGTGAGTGACTATTGGAACAATTGAGCAAGAGCTCATTGTCCACTCCTAATGGGTTCATGGCCCCCACATACATTTTTAAATGAGTTTTTGGACAAGTGGTGCCGTCAAATTTGCCCATACTAGGCATCTTGAACTTTGGAGGAACCTTGGCATTTGGAAAAAGGGTAAGAGCATCAACATTAATGAGATCCTCATGCTTCTTAGGGCTAGTTTGGCACAGCTTATGAAAATAGCTTTTCATATGGGGAAAAGTTCTATTCCTAAAAGTGATGTATGTTTGTGTTTGGTAAAATACAATTTAAAAACTGCTTATAAACTCATAAGAATATTTTTGTCCACTAATTTTTTAAATTCAGCTACGCGTTTAATCTAAAATTCAGCTATCTTGAAAAGCTTCAATTTCTAACTTATCCAAATAGTTGAATTTTAGCTATCCAGATAATTGCTTTTATTAATTTTGATATTTACCAAACACTATAAATTGAGCTAAAATCAGTTTCTCATCCAAAAAAGCTGCTTTTTCCTTTTCATAAACTGTGCCAAATGGGCACTTAATGTTTTTGAGAAGCCTTTCCATGGCTTCAAAATTTTCCATTAATTTCTTCGTTTCAGTTGGGTTGGGACTTTCTCCTCCACAAAAAAGATTCGGGGAGGAGGATGGAGATGTTCGGCTATGCATATTGGTAACCGGAGGATTGTCAATTTCGGGAGCTTTCCCACTGTTTGTCAGATCAACAATAGGGCTTGGCCGAAGGGATGAAGATGCATCAGGAGCATTGGCTTGATGGGTACTTGATCCTTGTCCCATCATTGTTTTCACCTCAGTGAGGATAGACTGGCGTTGTGTATCAAGGGCATGGTTTAGGGCAACACTGAAATTATCCTCTTATTTCTTGAGCAGGGTTGCTAGAAGTGTTTCTATGGCTTCCATGCCGGGTACTGTGCCCTCCATTGGTACCTTCGAAAAGAAAATACCCCAAATCAGGTCATGGTAGTCCAGACAAAACCTAAACAGAGATGGAAAAGAGCACCTAATCTAGTTGAGGGTTTGAGAGTTTGTGGGTTTTGGTTTAACTATTGACTTCTTTTGTTTTTAGTCCACAAATGCATGAATGCATGGTTATGCATGTATGCATGGATATGTATGAAAAGATTGGTTCATGATGACAGTTTTAACATTATCATTACTCATGGGCCCTAAGGCCCAGGGTCTAACTTTCATTACATGAAGGCTAGGTGGTTTAGTTTAAAGGGTACCCGTCACACAAGAGCAGTGAATATACCTAACCACATGTGAAACAATGAGTTTCGCATGGGTCCAACAGTACGACTGCTCGTTACACCTCAAAAAAGATTTGAGGATTCGTCGCGGGGTGGATGCTTTTGCTATCTCCCAACATATTCAAAGAGAGTTGTCGGATCAATGCTACTTGCTATCCAAAGGTTGAATTTTGTAACTGGTGATGTAGTGATGCATGGAAATCAAAGTTAAACTAAAAGCCAAGTAAATTTTTTTTTTCTTTTTTGAAAATATTTTCAACCAATTGGTAATTCTCTTTAACTTTTGAAAAAAGTTTCTCCCCAGTGGAGTCGCCAGCTGTGAGGCCTCGCCGGAGCACCTCCTCCCGCGGATCTAAGGGATCGGAGGAAATGCTCTCATTTTTTAGGAAATGATTTCTCACGGATCGACAGGCGACCTTAGCGCCATTTCTTGGAAAATGATTTTTTGATGTTTTGAGGTCGCCACCTTAAGTTATTTTTTTATCGGGAAAATTTAAGGTAAAAACCCAATTTGACTCTAATTTTATCCCAAAGGAAAATAAGTGTACTAGTCTTTCAAACCAAAGAAGATTCGGGGACTAGGTTTTCGGTTGAACTTGGCTTTTAATTTTAACATTGATTTAAAGCGTTTTCATGCGCAGTTTATATAGACGTATGAACAGATTAATGAATGGATGAAAGCGATAAAACAGTTTTAGAGTGTGGTATTTAAATTATTACAATTCAGGAATCTCAAAATATGGGATATCAACTCTAGCCCTTATGGGTTCTAGGTCGATCACATATTCCCCGAATAATACATTTAATAAAAATGAGTAGAAAAGAGATCTCTTTGATCCCTTTGGATTTGAAACTCTTAGATAGTTTGCCTGCGCATCCCGTTGAATGGGAATCAAAACCTGCACAGTTCTTCCTTTTTCCAAAGGAGGGTTGATTTATGCCCAACTTATCATGTTTTGAACTCTTTATTTTGATACTCTATCAAATAAAGGAGATTCGCTTATTTTGATGCTTTATCAGAAATAGAAAAAGTTAGGAGATGATACCTGCTCCTTTGCTTTTTGGGAAGGCGACGGTCTAATTGTCCTTCCTGATCGGAGCTCCACTTTAAATCGGTTGAAGCCCGGGGAGACGGTTGGATTGTCTTTTATCTAATGATTCAAAACAAAATTAACAGAGTGATTTTGTTAGAAAATGATTTTTTAGGCTCCATGCTCCCCGAATTTAGTCCTTCTTTAGTTCAAAGAGAACTAAAGAAAATTGAGCTCCACTCGCCCCGAGTTGGTTATTCTTTAAACTCAAAGAGAGTTAAAGAAATAAGCAGAAATCGGTGTATGAGAAAGATAGAGGAAATCCGAGAAGGAATGTCAACTTCAAGTGATTTTGGTGTGTGTTAAATTATAAAGGAGAGGCCTCATATTTATAGGCAAAGGGCTACCATTGAAGGGGGGCGGCAGCGCCGCCGTGGCCTTTGGCGGCACAGGTAGAGAAGGAGGGCGGCAGCCAAAAAGTGGCATGAAACGTCAGGGTGGTAACGCCCAAGGGGCTGGCGGTACCTCCAAAGGGCCCTGAGGGTGGTAGTCTGGGTCTTATTCTGATCCGACGCGTTTCTAAGTCCGTCTGAGTGCGGGTTTGATTCCGGTGAGTGCCAGTAGGGTTGGCACGAGTCCGAGGGGTGCGAAAATCCAGTGTTCACACCATCCTGCATCAATACACATCCCAAACCAATTCTGGATGCATCACAATAAATGGAGAACGTACCAGTCTCAATAGGTAGTGCCAAAACTGGAGCACTTGTAAGATAGTTCTTCAAAGTCTGAAAACTCGTCTCACACCTATCATCCTACTGGAACTTCACATCTTTCTAGGTTAGCTTCGTTAGGGGAGAAGCAATTTTAGAAAAATCTTTCACAAACCAATGTTAGTATCCTGCCAAACCAAGGAAACTAAGTACTTCCATCACTATGGTAGGGCGTGGCCAATTTGCGACCGCTTCAACTTTTTGCGGATCGACTTTAATACCGTCTTTCCCAACAACATGCCCCAAAAATGTCACCTCTTTCATCCAGAATTCACATTTAGAAAGCTTTGCAAAAAGCTGATCCTCTTTATAAGTCTGCAATGTGATTCTGAGGTGTTCCTCATACTCTTCTCTGTTTTTAGAGTACACCAAAATATCATCAATAAAGACAATGATGAATTGATCAAGATAAGGGTGGAATACCCGATTCATCAAATCTATGAAAGCTACTGGAGTATTTGTTAACCCAAATGGCAGCACCAAGAACTCATAATGGCCATATCGAGTTCTGAAAGTAGTTTTCTGAATATGTTATGCTTTAATCCGCAACTGGTAATACCCTGATCTCAAATCAATTTTTGAAAAATAACAAGCTCCCTGCAATTGATCAAAGAGATCATCAATCCTGGGTAACGGGTATTTGTTCTTCACGGTCACTTTATTTAACTGCCTGTAATCAATACAGATCCGAAGTGACCCATCTTTCTTCTTAACAAATAAAACTAGAGCTCCCCAGGGTGAACTGCTAGGGCGAATAAACCCCTTATCAAGGAGTTCTTACAACTACACTTTTAGCTCTTTCAATTAATGTGGAGCCATATGATACGATGCAATAGAAATTGGATCAATACCCGCATATACATCAATCTCAAACTCTATCTCCCTTTCAAGTGGTAACCCTGGTAGATCATCTGGAAATTCCCGCACAATAGGAATATCATTCAATACAACTAATGCTTTAGTAGTATCAACTACTACAGCCAAATACACCTCACATCCCATCCAAATCAATCGACTTGCTCAATCATGGATATTAGACCCAATGCACATCTATTTACTTCCCCCTGAAAGCTAAAGGTCTCCTGATCACCTAGTCTAAAATCTATACGTTTCATAAAACAATCAATCACAGTTTTATCGGCTATCAACCAATCCATACCTAGTATAACATCAAATTCAAGCATAGGCAGTTCAATCAAATCAGCATATAACACATGATCACATATAGTCACAGCACATTGCTCATATTGAAACCCCACTATGATATTTCCCCATACGGATGTAGCAACATCCAACGATATCGGTAATGGTTTCCTATCAATCCTTAATCTCCCAGCATATACAGGTGAAATAAAAGAATGCATAGCACCCGAGTCAACTAGCACATATGCAATATCAAGCTGTATATAAACCATACCAACAACGGTGTCATATGAACTCTGAGCCTATTGAGGGGTCATAGCAAAAACTCTCCCTTGACCTCTGCCAGCAATTGACTAGCCAGATGTCTAACCTATACCTAATGGTCTCCCCCTATCGGGTCCCCCTCTGCCTATCTGAACTATCGGTTGAGACCCTATACTGCCCACCGACTTTGGAGTCCATATAGGACAATCTCTATAAAAGTGGCCAAACTGTCCACACCGGAGGCATGCTCCTGATCTCATTCTGCACTCCCCTGTGTGCCTCTTTCCATAATGCCTACAAGTAGATAGCTCTGAGGTCATCTGTCGGGGCCTACTAGAGCCCTGTGAGTAAACAGGAGTAGTAAATCTTCCTCCCTGCTCTCTATATTGTGGTCTCCCCTGCCTCTGAGATGAAACTAAGTGTCCTGACTTGGGAGGTAATCGAACTGTCTGCTGATGTGAAGATCCCTCCCCAGGTGTCCGAGACTCACCACCTCTACACCTCTTTCTCTGGTCTTTCACAGATCTCTCCTCTCTATACTTAGCTCCCATCTGGGCAGCTTTATCAATAACTTTACCCAGAGAGGTAAATTCCATGGCTAGCAGGGCATTAAATAATGGAGCATGTAATCCTCTCCTAAATATGCCAATCAGGTCTACCTCAGTCGGGGCTATCCTCCTCACATATTTGCTCAATAGTCTAAACTCCCGTGCATACTCTGGAACACTGAGATTGCCCTGACTCAACTGTTCAAATTTAACAATGTTCCCTGATCGAATCCCTTCCGTCAAAAACTAATCCATCAACCGATGTTTAAACTCAGCCCAGGTCATCGGGTCATCACTATGGATAATCTCATCTATATGTTCATCAAATCACGTAGAAGCATCCTTCTGTAACAACAAACCCACCAGCTCTATTATTCTGGCATCAGAACATGGTAGCTTCCTAACAACCTTATCCACCTCTTCCACGAATTCACTAGGGTCCATACCATATTCCCTTGCATATGTGGGTAACTAAAACCTTTTAAACTCTAGCATAGTTACCCCACCCTCAGGTATAATTCGGTGACCCCTCTATCTTTGACAATCAACTAGCACTGGGGGTGCCTCAGGCCATATTTCAGGCTGAATGGGTGGGGGGGGGGGGGGGCTACTGCACTGGTGCAAGCTATGCTGCCAAATGTGTCTGTAATATCTGTAACATTTCCCTTCTGAATTCCTGTATTTTCTGCCTCCATAGTGCATCCCCCACCACATAAGATTCAGTGTGTCTACAACTCCTAGATGGTTCAGTCACCTGCACTAAGGCATTAGAGGCAACTTCCGCCTCATCACTCAACTCTCGATGATCCCTCTTAATTGCGGGAAGATCCGGTCCTGTAACGTGCTGAGACATCCTCACACACTATAAGAAAACACAGAATCAAATCAAAAAGAGTAATTTCATACAGGTACACAGAATATAAAACAATGACGATGATTGTACCTTGATGATATACAAATACCTTTGCTCCATGGTATAAGAGTTATATATATATAGCATGCTTACAGTATAAGACAAATAGTACCTTTGGCTTTGATACCAACTTTGTCATGACCCAAACCAGGGAGCCGCGATAGTCCAAGGATATGGGATCCGCCTGTGGCTACCAGTAACTCGATGAACCCCTAATACAAAATAGCTTGTACATCCAACACAGGTTCCATGCCTTTAGATTACATCTAGGTCTATTTCTTATGCTCATAAACCTTATTCATACTAATAGTTCATATAACACATGAGTTCATTCATGTTAAGCCATCATACTTCATGCCAAATCTCATACATATACATCATGCCAATGTCCTGCCGAAAATCCGGCAGAGTTTCCTCTGTATTTTTAACATGCCAATTTACCATTTATCAATTAAGCACTTCCAATATCATTTCTAAACTCAACTCCATCTCCACATCATCAACTCATCCATATTTCTCAATCCACAACATAAACCATCAAAATTATCCTACCTGCTTTAATACAAAACTGGGCAACTATATCAACATACACATATGGATAAATACATACATATCAACCTAAATAATCATACTTAGGATTACAGTACCATGGCGCTACTAGACAGAATTTGGATAAAGGATTAACTTATAATATTTACATATATATGTCAAAATATCCACAGCGAAGTAAGAGTAGCCTATGGAACTTGGACCTCACCGACACCTGAAAAGATTTAAAACTATGGGGGTGAGTATAAAATACTCAGTAAGTAGTTATATACAAAAAAGCATGAAAATTATATACCATTGAAGCTGAACCGCAACCTGAAATGGTTAGGAGCAGTAATAGCAAGGGATAGAACAAATAATACCGAAAATATGTGGTAACAAGTAATGAACTATAAGTATAGCATATGAAATGTTCAAAATATGGTGAATGATAATAACATATAGTATGAGTCACATCACATATAATATAACAGGTAAATAGGGCTAAATATGTCAAATATGCACCATTGTGCTTACAAGTATATATATGGCGCAATAGCACGAAACAAGTAATTACGTAAGAGTGATCGGCTTTTACGACTAGTGAATATAACTCCCCTCCCTAGTAAGGGTCAAATAAGAAACTAGTGTGCAGTCGACAGTAAATCCCGCTACACCATCATAGTAACCCTGTTATGATATCATATATAAAAGTTTCAAATAATAGGTATAGGTTCACAAATGTCTCAATTTCACATATAACAACTCATTTTCAGGTTACAAGTATCATATAGGCATGCTGGCCAAAGTTAAGAAACGAGCCCGCCGAGGCCCAGTTTCGCTAGCGCAAATGGCATGTCAAATTATGGGTCCGTTTTAGGATTTTTGAGAAGTTTATGGTTCTCTATATTACGAACATATTTAGGTGGACTATTTGGTATAAATTTGAAACTTAGAGATAGGGAAAATATTGGGCCAGGTATCGCATTAAAATACTTTCTAAGTTTCAAATTATATCAGTCGGAAGTTTAGGACAGTTAAGGTCAGTTCAGAGGGTCATTTTTGTTGCCAATTGGACATTTCAAATGAAATTAGGGTTTTTGTGAATCAAATCATTTCAAATGCATATGATATGCCATATGATGCTTAAATGCAATAATTATATATAAAAACTTACTTCCAAAACTTAGCTAAGGCACGTAGCTCCCAGCTAGCCCGACGACCCCTTAACTAACGCAGCGACTGCCCGACTGGTCCCTTTCTCGGGAGGCTCCCCTATATATATATATATATATTCTCTCCGTAAGGATTCAAATCATCACATATACACACAATACACATCAAATACAAATATACTCACAATCAATGGTCATATTTCCTATCAAATGACAAATTCACCCTTTTTGCACACATAGGCCACTCGGCCAAATCTCAACTTGGGCTATAAATATTTAAACCTCATATTCTTTATACAACACATTAATTCACATATATATTAACATATTAAAGTAAGTCTGGGCTTACATTCAAGCCTAGGTTTCATGCCAAAGTATTTTGAACTTTATAGGTTATAAAGACCTACTAAACTCATCTCAAACTCAAATCAAGCATACTAATTACTTCCTATATGCTTCAAATACCTATCAATTAAACATATCACACACACCTAACAAATTGTACACATAATCACCTTATAAACCCTAACCCTAGCTCAAAAGCAATTCGGCCTAGGGGGTTATGCCATCTAAGCTTAATTTTCTATATCAAATTCATAATTCAACAATTAAACACATCAATTTAACAATTCCAAACTCAATTACACATAATCAAATCAAGTTCCTTATTTTTGCCCTAATTAGGTTCAGTGAAAAGGGGTTTTCTTAATCCATTATTTATTCTCCCAATTACACTTACAATTAAATAATTCAAACTACCAATTAAACATTAAAGCATTCAATTATACAAGAACCAAGTAATTTCCCCATTTTCCCCAAATTAGGGCATTCAGCCAAAGGGGAAAATTCCCTCCAATTGTTGTTCTCCACTTTTAAGGGTTCAATTTGTCAATTCAATATATCAATTTGAAAATTAAACACTCAATTGAACAATATGTAAGAAATTTCCTCACACCTAACCCTAATCCCATTCGGCTACAATGTCCCATTCCAAAATTGAAATACAACATCAATTTAAACATTTAATTAACATCAATTGAATCCATTTAACAACAATTATACAATCAATTACTTCTTTATCGTACAAAAGTCATTTTTCCCCAATTTATTCAGCCATAAAGCTTTTCTACCCATTAGATGTTTAATCCTTCAAATACATCCTCAAACCCAACATTTAAATGTAAATAAATCATTAACCAACCAGAATTTTAACTTACCTTCAAATTTCCTGGAAGTGGCCGAACCCTAACTCTCCCAACTTCTCACCAAATTGAAAATTTGAACTTAGCTTGAAGAAATGGATGTAATTGATGATAATCTTCACTTAAACTTAAAAAACAAATTCTCTAAAACCTTAATTTTTCTCTAATGGCTGAAACTATGAAGGAATTTTCTACCTTTTCTCTTGGTTGCACATGGTTTCCTTTGATGGAGAAGAAGAGTGCAGAATTCTTTTGAGTATTTTAATAGTTAGTGGACTTTTTCCACTTAATCATATGCAACCAATTTTATAAAGTGCACTTTACAACCTATACATGCATCCCTTGGATTATAATGCACCAATACTTTGTTCCATTGAATCATGATGAGTAAAAGTGTCATTCACTCCCTACTCTTACACTTTTGCTTTAATTGAGTCCTTTTAAAATATCAACTAAATCCCTAAATTTTATTTCCTTTTGCAATTAAGTCCTATCATTTTGGTAACCTAATTTGGCTATTTTATTTATTTATTTTATTTTATTATTTATTTACACAAATAAGAAATTAATAATCAAATACACATGTAAGCACATCAAAATAATTTCTAATAATTTAACTGAAATTTCCCGAAGGTCCTTAACTATACTAGGCTCTGTTAGGACGTGGTGTTACATTTAAATTGCAAAAGGGATAAGAGGTGATACTTGTTTATCTCTCATGATCTTCTACATTATGGATTTCTACCATAATTCCATTGATAGTATCTTCTAACCTATGACCTTTTCATATTGTTGAATGATTCATATCCTTTGCTTAAGGTCTATGTGTCATTCCATTTCCATATGAACAGACTTTGTTTGCACCATTTCTCTTATGCGGAGGTTGATAGACTATTTTTTTTCATCAATCTTTTTAAAAAAAATTTACATAGAAAAAGTGAAAGGATGTATTTTTATTATCCTTTTTCCTTTGGGTCTATGGGGTTAGCATTAAAAGCAATCAAATTAATATACTCTAGATGCGATTTTCTAACAAAGCATTTATATTTCATGTGATCAATTTTACTACAATAATGACACCTCATATTATGATGAAAATAATGTTTTGGCCTAAATTGAGGTTTTTGCTGATGATGTGGTCTTGGTCTAGTGCATGCAAATGAAAGTCTTTTTTGATCTCATGTCTTAGGCATGTCATTCTTAGGTCTCATAACCTTGTATGTGTGAACACCAGATTTTCACACCCCTGGACCTTAGATGGAATCATACCAGATCCAATAGAACCCACTAAAGGCAAGGAAGACGGACGGACGGACAAAAAATTGGACACGCATGAAAATCCCACCGAAGTAGATCTGGTGGATCGACCTAGAAGGCTTGGCGGATCCAACCTCACTTGATAGTGGATCTGTCAGTGCCTTCTATGCTGCCGCCACCTTCAGAGCTTCATAACACCAATGTATCTAGTATGAGCCGCCAAAGTTTCCCAGTGTTACTGCTAGATTTGGACAAAAATATCCTTCAAAAACTCTATAAATAGAGCCTCCCCCTCATTTGTAAAACACATCAAACTATTGAGTTAAAATTTCCTCAAGAAGCTCTTTCTTCTCTCCCTCCAATACAACTCTCCCAAGGTTTAGCCTTCCTTAAGTCCAAAACTACCCTGTTCAAGGTCTTCCTTAGGTGTTGAAGAGTTTGATTATTTGAAGATGAACAATAGTGCCCTAAATTAATCTTCCTTAGATTAATTTAGCAAAGATCAAGCATTCATTTTGACTTTCAGGCTGCCCAAAAATAAAAAAGATAAAAATCCAATCCGGCAAAGCACTCGGACCCCCCTCTGATCTGCCAGTCTCCACGGAAGGTATAAAAGCATATTTTCCCAAAATTATGAACTTTATCAAACCAAATCAAAGTCAAGCAGCCCTTGGCACCCAAACCCTTTGCAATAAGGGCGAATTATGCGGATTTTGATTCCCATTCGAACAGGATATGTAGGCATGCTCTTCAATCGAGCATCAAATCTAAAACCCCAAAAAACCTTTTTTTCATTTATTGCTTTTAATTCATTTATTTTGAGGAATTTGTGATTAACCTAAAGCCCATAAGGTCTAGAGTTAATATCCTCAAATATTACTGTTGTAATTATTTAATTTCTTTATCGCTTTTTGATTTATTTACAGCTTTAACATCTTATATTGCCCATGAAATCGTAATTTTAAATCAAAATCAATGATAAGCCAAGTCAAAATTTCTTAAATCAAGAACCTAGTCCCTGAATTCAGATCCGTTCAAGGTTTAGTAGTTTTATCCATTGTGGAAACTTTAAATTGGAGTCATTTTGGGTTTTTCCTTATATTTTCCTAGTAAAAATAAAATTAAGGTGGCGACTCCCCAAAACTCATTTTTTAGACAGAATTGAACCTAAAATAGATTTCAAAATAGAAATGAAACAACTTTTTCAGTGAATTGAGAAATAAAATCTCTAGCCAACTAGGCATTCTTGTGAAATTAGATCAAACCCCTTCAAAAGAGAGGTGCGACTATCGGATCTCCTCAGCGTTATAGGACGAGGCCTTACACCCGACGACTCCACTGGGGACAATTCATTTTTCAAAATAAAAAGAGGACTACCAATTGATTTTAAAATATATATATATATATATATATATATTCAAAAGAAATTCGAAACTTGGCTTTAATTGAAACTAACTTTGCATTTGCATCATGCATCACTACATGGACTCCTTGTCTGCTACCAGTTATGATTTTCAGCTTAGACACCAATTAGCATCGACCTGGCAACCCTCATTGGGTATGTTAGGAGATAGTGAAAGGATCCAACCCGCGATGAATCCATGATCCTTTCAAGGAGGTATGCAGTATCATTTGACCTATGCAAGTGGTTAGGTATATTGCTACTTTGTGGGACCCTAATTCAGCCCAGCCACCTAGCCTCATATGAGTGACCATTAGAACTCAGCTTCTCTTAGGGCCCACATACAGTAATAATCAAATATTATGTTCATGAAATCAATTTTCTCATGCAAGCATGTATATCATACACACATGTGGTAACACATAGACCATGTCTCTCTCCAAACTTGTGAACCTAAAGTCAAGAGTTAGTAGTTGGAACCTAAACAAATCCACATAAACCTTGCTTGTACCTAATGCACTGAAACAAATCTATATCCATATTCATAAACAGTGAAACCGACCTATTAAGCCATTACCACTTTCACAAATAGTAAAACCAACTCACTAAGCTGTTACCATGTCCACAAACAGTGAACCTGACCCATTGATCCATTACCATGTCCACAAAAAGTGAACTTGACCCATCGATCCATTACCATGTCCACAAAAAGTGAACTTGACCCACTGATCCATTACCATGTCCCCAAACAATGATCCGATTCGGTAGCCCACTTACCTAAACAATGAAACCAACCCGCTATCACATCTACCTAAATAGTGAAATCGACCTGCTGTCCAATTTTGTAATACCTGTCATTTTTTTATTTATTTTATTAATTGTATGTTTGTTGAATTGATTGAGGGTATAAAAATATTTTGAGGAATCCAGAATTCTGTATATAGAGAGGAGTTTGTGAGGCTGATTTCATGATCTTAAAGGAATAATTGGTAAAGTGTGAAACATAAAAGTTATATATTTATATCTCATCTTTAGTTTTGTAAAACGGTTATGTAAAATTTTGTGTGTGTGAAGAGATATGCCTCCTTGAATAGGACCTGTGTGGTTTATTATTTTCTGCAGGAATCTAAGAATGTTTAATTTTTTTGGGAATGATTGAGGATGAATGAGCCAAAAGTGTAAACATGAGAAATGTTCCTTTATGTGTTATGTTGTTGCCTGTAAATTTTTAGGGGAATTAGATAAGTATAGTTCAGTTGAGAGTGGAATTAATCAGACCTATTCAAATGATTTTGGGCAGTAAAGTCAGGGTGAAATTTAGAAATTCACCATAGTTTGTGTAGATATCCTTTTGATTTGAATTTTAGATATGTTGGACTTCTGAGTGTCTATTTTAAGTGACAAAAAGAATCAGGAAGTTTGAATGTTTGTAGCTCATTTTCAAGCTGGTTTAGTATGAGTTGGCGAAGAAGGGTTCCAGCTCTGCAGAATCTGGCAATGGGAGTCGACAATGCGAAGTGGCATTGGGAGCCGACAATGCAAAGTGGCATTGCGAGCCAGAAATGCAGAGTGGCATTTTACTAGCTAGGATAGGTGAGGCGGCATTTGACGAAGAGGAGAATTGGCAAAGAGGCATTGTCGAGGTGGCATATATGAGGTGGAAATAGGAGAGGAGAGAATTGGCGAGGTGGCATATACGAGGTGGAAATAGGCGAGGAGAGAATTGGCGAAGAGGCATTGCCAAGGTGGCATATGCGAGGTGGAAATAGGCGAGGAGAGATTAGTAAAGAGGCATTGCCGAGGTGGCATATGCGAGGTGGAAATAGGCGAGGAGAGATTGGCGAAAAGGCATATGCTAGATGGAAATAGGCGAGGAGAGTTTGGCGAGGTGGCATATGCGAAGTGGGATTGGCGAGGTGGCTTTGGAGAAGTGGCATTGCCGGAGCGGATTGGCGAGGCGAGCTGGAGAAGCAAAATTGAGAGGCAGAAGCCTATTTAAACAGATACCCAGTAGCTTTTCTTTCACGATTTTCTTCTTCTTTTCCTTCGGTCTTCTTCATTTCTTCTCAAATTTATTTCATTTATTTTCTAATGTATTAATACTCAGAATTAATGCATTAAATCACTAAATTATCACATTCTAAAGCATCGACCTTCATTTTCAAAGCAGATTTTTCAAGGAATCAGTTTTTGGAGAAATAAGGTAATTTCTCTTCAAATGTCATTCTCTCTTTAGATTAATAAATTCTGGTAGCTAGGATAGTTAATTATGGGTATATAGGACCTATTACAAGCATTTAAGGCTATTAATTGTAATTAATGTGGGAGAAACCAGAATTTATGGATTTTAATAAATAGTGGCATGAACAGTAAATTCATAATTAATTTCAAATTTTCTTTAAGAGATGAATTAAATTGATATTGGAAATCAAAAATAGAAACTATAAAATGGTTAAAATTATAAGGAACTTTATTATGTATTATTAATTAAGGAAACCCTAATTGTGAGAATTTGAAGAAATTTTCATAGGAGAAGAGAACTCAAGGTATTAGAGGAGATTATTGATTGAGCAAGCTATTGAGGGAAATATAAGGATAAACTTGTGTAGAGGTAAGTATGAACATTGCATATGCTTATTATTCATTGAAACGATATGTCTTAGCCTTCTTAATGTTCACCAATATGATCCACATGTTATATGATATTGTATTATTGAACTATTAAATGAAATTCTCATGATATTCTCAAACAGATGAAAATTGTTTCATGTGATTACTATATTTATTTTGTAAATGACTTGGTCATCTTTCCTTGGACCAAGTCCGTATGAAACCCATTTGTTAACTCTACTGAATTTTATATTATATGCTAATGGTCTTGCGACCAATCTGATTTCTTATGAGATTGCAACCATATGACCCTATGGATAGAACGCTCTTCCCAATGAGAGTAAATTCATTGGTCCATTGTGCATTTTGGGAACCTAGCTGATAGGGTTTTTATCAGTGTTCCACCTAGAGAGGATCATGAGCTCTAGGCATATGCCTGGCCAAGCATGCGTTTGCGATAAGATAGCAAGGACTACCGATGCGCTCTGTTGTGATAGGTAGCAAGGCTACTGATGCACTCTGCAGTTCTATCATGTGATTTGTCAGTGCTATTCGATTATGAGCACTTCTGTTCTTGTAAGCCTAACCATATGATAATTTCTTACCCATGTTCTTTGGATTGACCTTTCCTTTGGATTGATATATATATATATATATATATATATTTCTTTTATATTGCATGTTCATATATTACTGAGTTGAAGGCTCACTCCTCTTCTGTGAATTTCAGGTGATAGGGTAGCTCGTGAGGGAGCTAATATAAAAGATCGAGCTTCTTGATTCATTCCTCCAAGAAGTCTCCATTGTAATTATTTTGATATATATATATATATATATATATATATATATATTCATTGAATTATAATATAGTACTATATGTATTAGGAGTATACTCTAGAGCTCCGTAGTTAGTTATTGAGGATGACATTATTTTGATGTATGAACTATTACATTTTGGGCTACCCTTGTTCCTTAGTGATGTGGGATGTATTTTTTGATCAGTAAGGGACAAGAGGAAATTATGAAATGATGAACATAAAGATATGAATTATGATTATATGAATCATAGAAATGAATATTGAATGATATCTATATTTGACATGAATGTGTAGTATGAATGAGATCCAGGATATGAGTGTTCTATGGGTTTATAGTGGCCTTAAGCCTACCCTTGCCCTAGGACCGTCACACCACTGGAGTCGGGGGTATGACACACTTACATAAATAGTGTCTCATTTATCTAAACAGTGTCCCATTTACCTAAATAGTGTCCCATTTACCTAAACAGTGAAACTGACTGCTATCTCATCTACCTAAGTAGTGAAATTGACTCGCTATCCCACTTACCTAAACAGTAAAAATAGTGGAACCGACCAACTATCCCATTTACCTAAACACTGTCTCACTCACATAAATCGTGAAATTGACCCACTCACCTCTACCAATAAAGCCAACCCATTATCCCATTGTCATATCAGAAAATGATCTTGTTTGCCTAATTTACAACCTAAAGTTGTGAAACAGACACACATCTATGCAAATCAGACCTGTACCCATTATTGATCATATTCCATTCCTTTATGAAGGTACCAATGGTTGATGAGACTGATTCTGAAAATATGAATGCCCTATTTTCCACCCTTTTGAAAAGATAAGAAGACACCTTTCGAGCTGTCATAGAGTCCCTACAAAACATGATTGATGAAACCCTGAACAAACAACGCCAATCCATCATCCATGAAGTCAAATGGATGTTGGAACAAAGCCCTGGAACTCCTCTACCTCCTCAAAACCTTAATCCAACTACCTCAACTCCTCATGTTATTGAGTTGACTAACAATAGGACCCTTGAAAATGTCTCAATACACTTCACCTCCCATACCATACCTGATTCCTCTCTACACCATTTCCAGGGAAGAGATGAGCTTGTTACAACTAAGGCCTAAAATCTAATGGAGAAATTTGAGGCTATGGAAAGAACCATTAAGAACTTAAAGAGACATGATGGCCTAATAAATGTTGACTTTTTGGCCTTATTACCCAATGTTAGGCTTCCCTCCAAATTCAAGATGCGTTCTATATATAAATTTGATGGCACCACTTGCCTGAAAATCCACCTAAAGATGTATGTGGGGGCAATGACTCTTCTAAGGATAGATAATGAACTCCTGGCACAGTTATTCCAACAATCCCTCACTGGTGTCATTGTCAGATGGTTTGTCGACCTAAAAGTCAATTTCAAAAAGACTTAAGATGACATTTGCAATGCCTTTGTCAAGCAATACTACTACAACATTGAGGTGGATATTACTCGACAAGACCTTGAAACCACCAAACAGCAAACTAGAGAATCCTTCTCTACCTTCTTGACTCGGTAGTGATTTAAAGCCACCTAAATAGAAAACATACCTACTTAGTAAGAACAAATTGACATCATTGTCAAAAATCTCCTATTAATTTACCAGACTCACCTCCAAACACAATATCTCCCTGACTTCATAGCTCTTATAGCCACAACCTCCAAAATTGAAGACTTAGTCCAAAGTGGTCAAATCAAGGATGAGTCTTCCACCTCTATCTCCAGATACCGAAAAAAAACTCCAACTGCACTCCTAACCATACTACAAGTAGCCCCACTAATCGGAAAAGTGGAGAAGCAGCCAACATCTCTACTAACCAACCCATGAGTCTTGAGAGAAGATCCTTCACAGACTTGGGTTTCCCTCTCCATGTTGTATACAAAAAAGCCATGAAAGCTAAGTTGATTAAGACTCTAGAGCCCACACCACTACCAAACCCTATACCTAAGAGTTGGAACACAAATGAGTACTATGAGTATAATTAGTCCAAGGGGCACAAAACCAATGATTGCAACAATTTGAGGCATAAAATCCAGGATCTTATAGATAGTGGAGATATCCTACCTCTAAGAAGCCAACCAAACATAAACACCAATCATCTCCCAAATCACCAACAAAATATCTATTTCATCCAATCCTCTGACCCCAAGTTTGATCCAGTTACCTTGATTAGATCTAACTCCAACTTCTATTGTTTCCTTAATCGGAATAGAAAGCTAAGGTCGCTCTCTTTGAGCAGACTTTTATGGAGTAGAAGTGTCACAGCCCAACTTAGGAGCCATGACGGTCCTAGGGCACGGGTGATGCTTATGCTACCAATACCACGAAGAACCCATAAACTATACTATATGGCATGCATACACAATTAAGCTTAAAATAGCTTAAGCAATCAAAGAAAAATCGGGCAGCATCTCCTTTGTATAAGGAGCATGCCCTGCTACTAAAAACACAATATAAGCACTTCAATATGAATCACATCCATCTTAAGCAATCAGGATCCCTCTGGATCTCCACAATATCTCAAATATCTCAACTCATCAATTACTCAATATATATATATATACCATGATATATCATTACCAACTTATACTCCAAGCACTTTATATAACACAATGCA
>CANXYC010410011.1:0-31048 GCA_948193065.1 Aleurites moluccanus
TTTTAAAATTATTACATTATTTTTAAAATATATTGAGAAATATAAATATTTTCATTTTTTGTTTGATTAATTAACTTTCTTGATAATAAAAAATATTTTATTTCAAAATAAAAATAAAAATAAAAATAAATTATTTTATAACATGTAAAATTGAAAAATTTTATTATAATATTTCATTATATAAAAAATTATATATTTATTAAATATATTTTTTAGAATAATATTTAAAAAAAATAGAAAATATAGACAATAATATTTATACATATTGAATGATATAATAATAAAAAAAATATATAAAAAAATGAAAAGTAAATTTTCATTTTTTATACTATGGAAATAGTAAGGATGCATTGCCTTGCCACCATGCCGAGTCTGCATGGCCACTATGCCGACTCGGCATGGGTGGCCTTGGCCTTGCCGAGTCGGGCCGACTCGACCGACTCGACAAGGCTAAGACCACTCATGCTGAGTCGGCACAGTGACCATCATGCCGACTCGGCAAGGCCAAGGGCCCAATGCCGAGTCGCACAATGGCATTTGTTGCCGACTCGTCAAGACATTTTTAATGCCGACTCAGTATTCTGGCCCCTGTATACCGACACGCAAAGAAAATATTATAACTCGGCACCAAAATCATTTCGACTCGGCACATATTTATGTAAAATTTTTTAATATTTAATATTACAAAATAGTAAAAATATTATAGCGAATTGTTATTGATTAAAGCGGTCCGATTGGGCTGAGAAACCGACACTGTGGTTTAGCTTTATTTAATAGTAAATATATATACATATTTGACTCGGCACAAAAATCTTCGAGTCGGCACATATTTACAAATTATTAATATATATATATTAGTAAGGTCAAAAAGAAATGATGAAAGAGGAAAAAATAATGGAGAAAGAAATATGGTGTAGTACCAAATAATAAGGCCAGAAAGAAGATGAAATAGAAAATAAATGAAAAAAATAAAAGGAAAACTTGTTCACCCGGTAATCAATATTAAATTTACTATAGCCAACTTAAAAATAACTATTTCAAACTCAAGTAAAATTTACTTGAGTTTTTCTCAAGTAATCATAGCAGGCACCCATAAACAGGGGTAGTACGAGATATAAAATCAGAACTTTGGCCTTACTCTCTCACTATGGACAGTGCTTTTCCAATGCCATAAACAGAAACAAAAAAAAAAATACTTGAAAATTCTTCTGAAAATTGCAACTTACTATCTAGGTTCAAATCCTGTACTCAAAAGCTTCTAATGATGGTTAATACTTTGTATTATAATATTGTGGCAATCGATGAGTGATGATCACACGGTTTCAAATCAGAAACTCGGTTATGGTCAAAGACACGGTTGTGCCAGTATGTCATAGCCAAAATGTAACAGTTATGACTGGTGCTACCTTGAATTTCTTTAGAAAATTTCCTGTATTGGCCATACCAACTCAACCATGGATGACTGTCTGATATATGAACATAAATTGTATTATATATTATAACATTATTAGCAGGTTACAAGAACAAAACAAAAGCAGAGCAAATTATGCCATCATCCTCCACCTAATCAAACACTATAATATAATATAACTTAATAAATTAATATCGTTGAAATTTGTAAATTCTATTAATTAAAAAAATATTAATTAATTGATAAATTAATGATTTATTAATTTAAAAAGATTACGTATAATTTAATAAATATATGTTAATAAACTAAATGCTCATTGTGTTTTACTAATATTGTAGTGAATTCAATATGAATTAAATAAAAAAATTATATAATCAATTGAATATGAATTAATTAAAATAAAAAAAAAATGATTAATTGAATATGAATTAAAAAAAAATAAAAAAAATTGTGATGAATTGAATATGAATTAATTAAAATGAAAAAAAAAAAATAATTAGTGAGATTGATTATATTTACTTAGATTTAAAAATAGTTTTTGGAGTCATATTTTAATAAATTATTTTAGTCTATTATATATATAATGTTGACAAATTATTAATTTCTAATATGAATGAGATTATATAATTACGTTTTGTAGAAAAATATTATTTTATTAATTTATCAAAATTATTAATTTAATATATTAATTCAAATCATAATTCTAGAAAATTATTTTATCTATAGGTTATAACATATAATACTTGAGTAACTTAGGAATTGGTTTTATATCAAAAAGTACTTGTCATCTTTTACTATGTACTCAAATTACATAACACAAACAGTGGTTATTTAATTCCTAGAGGCGAGGACGAAACCAGAAAATTAATTTTGAAAGAGTCAAAAATTTAAAATTTTTATATAAATATAAAATTTTTCAACAAATAATTCTTGGTGGACCCAAACATATAAAAAATTAAATTTTAATGGAACAAATAATTTTTTTTTACGAATTTATATAGGATCATTTTTAAACTGAGGTGGTCCCGACCCATCCAGGCATGGGCTATCTCCATCCCTGCCTGGAGGATAAGTCATAACAGACAGAGAAAACTGCAAAACAAGTACTTTAGATTGTTCAAATCAATGCAGGAAATTAGAAATAAGCAGATAATGTTGTCTCATAAAAATTTGATAATAATACATTTGATCATCTTATTGTATGAATCCGCTGAAGAAGAATTGAGGAAAAATCTCATAGGTGGTCACATTTTCACACTCCACTATCTGCAGCATCCCCACTGTGATGCCCAGTTGTTGACTGGGATGCCATAGTTAGGATCACTCATAAAATTGGCAATCTAAAGAGCTGCTAATACAATTCTGGTGTAGTTTCCTTAATACATTAACCAACATGTTTCATGTAAGGAAGTATAGCATAAGAGCGTTACCTCCATTAGAATTCTCTCAAAATTTTGTGTGTTAAATGGTTCATAAAGCAGTTTGGAGTCGATCACATAAATTTTTTTGACAAAGTGAAGAAAGAATAGTACAGCAAAGAAATGGATTATGAGTAGGATTAACTTTTGATATTTGTGATAAATCATGTGAGAAAGAAACCATCTTAAACAAGACATATAAACTTAACAAAAAAAAAAGTCATTCAATCCAACTCAGTATTTCTGAATTATTCTTAATAGATTCTTTAATACATTCCTTACTTTCCAATTCCATTATTCATTACTTTAATGATAATTAATTTTCTCAATCTTTGACCAATTCAGCTCTAGCAAAGGATAGATGGTGCAATTATAATCGGTTTAACCATCTGAGTCCTCTTGCAAAATATAGCATACACAGAAAAATCCTAGAAGACTTTTTCTTTGGGATCATGGAGCAAAATAATTTCTTATAAGATATAAAGTAAGAAAATCCTAAACCAGTCCCCATCTAAAGGGATGCCCTGATAAGCTTGGAATTTGTCCTAGGAATTATCAGGTTTGAATTCCCTAGGAGCAGGGTAGTTGAAGAAAGCGGGGGAAAGATAATTTCCTAAATTCAATTGAATTGAGCGTCAGTATCATATTACATAACATATCAATACCAACGCTGTTCCATCATTAAAGATTTACTGAATTTCCTACCGCCATGCAAAATGAAATTCAAAAGGAATAATCACAAACTGTATATATACAAGCAATATCGCTGGTTTCATTTACATGATATCCATGGAGTTGTATATTCTCAATATACCAGTGAATGTAAAATTGCTATATAGTATACCTCGAGATTCTAGAATCACTATCAAGCAGCTACCCATCCTTCCTTTCTACTTCTATTGCAATCTCATTGCGCCGTGTAAATGGAAGTGTAAAGGGGGGATTGTACTGTAGCCAAAATTGCAGAAATTTAAAATTATTGCAACCAGAAGTTTTATGCAAAAAGGAAATATCAAAAAAAGAAAAGAGTAACTATTAGCATTTCATCAAAGATTCTCACCTGTGCCACTTCCACTGAAGCACCCTCTTTCACTCTAAACTGCTTGTCATTTTTCAAAGCATTTCTTAACTTCAATTCCCGTTTTTTAACATCTTCATCAGTAACAAAACCTGATTCAGATAGAATAAGGAAATCATGGGCATTCATGTTATAAACTTGAGAAATTGAGAAATCTTGATTAATTCATCTACACATATTACTAACTGCAATATCTATTATACATCTAATCCAGCTAAGATCTTCACTACTACATTCAAAGTACACCTCTTTATTTTTTCTATTATGTCACCAAATAATCCAATAAACAATGATGATAAGTCCTTTACCAATGATCTCCTTGACCCCTGATGAGACTTTGAAAGAAATTACCAGCTTGAAATATAGAAAAAACTAAAAGAATGCTGTAACTATACATGTGCATGTAACTGAACGAAGATTTCACCTACAGTAAAATATTCAGATAGAAATCACACACAATGGATTGTCTTTTTAGTATGTAGTATACCACATAACTAACACCTTTACAGCAAAACAACTAGCTGCCTAAATTTCTAATTTAACTATAAAACATATCCACGAAGTTCAATAACTCTCAATTTATCATAAAGGGCAAACCTGAAAAGGCCACAACTGCAACAACTTTCTTCGGCACCTCTTTTATCTTCACTGTTGGATCTTTAGGAAATGGCAAATTGGCACCATACTTGGAGGGCATGACAAATGACATCCGCCACTTATCTTCCATCTACATAAAGTAGTGACCATATTAAATCACGACAAAAGGATATATTAGAATTATTCTTAAAACAAGATAAGTTAGTTATGCAATTAGACTCCAAATACTGAAAATATAAGTAATAAGATAAACACTAAAATAAACCAAGTAAATAGGCATCCATAACTAAATGTAACTCAATTGAAGAAGTTGCAATTTTTAGTACATCAATATGCTAATTAAATATTAAGGCTATGCAGCAAAGGTGATGCTAACTTTCTTCTCCATTCCAGTTGTTCAGACCGTAGATTTCCAAGTGGGAATAACCAATTTGAACCACTAGGCTATCCACTCAGGTCTCAAGTTCAAACCATGAATTGACATACAGAATGGAGATCTTCTTCCAGTTATTTTACCAACCAATAATAAGACAGATGTTTGTGGCTAGAAAATCTTCATTCAAGAAATTTGGAAGAAGAAATAAATGATAACTACATTCTAATCATGCTGGACATGGGACCAAAAACTGAAATTCTACAAAAAAAAAAAAAAAAAAAAGGAAAAAAATTGTAAAGGTTGAATTCATATGGTAATTTGACATAGTTCAAGCCTGTCTATATTATGATTCAAACAGAAATAAAAGAAAAAAGCATAAACATGCAATAATTGCATTTGATAAACTAAGCCTCATAATTTTATGAATAGAAATACATCTTGTAAACTCACCTTCTTTGTTATCACAGGTGTTGTCATTTCCATTCTCTCTCCATCAGATTGAGCTTTGCGTGTGAAAACAGGTGTAGTCATTTCCATTTTCTCCTTTGTTGTATTCTAGAAAACAACGCAAAATGGCATAAAAATTAAACAAACATAGGCAGTTTAACAAAGTGACACTTGAGCAATATGCAACTGGACTTGTATCCCAACTACCTTACCAAACAAGTACTCAGCTAAGACATTGAAGGACTGAGATGCACCATTGAAATCAAATCCAGTCTTCCCCGGCATTGTTGTTTCCGCTATGAAGTAAGGCTTTAAAACAATAATAAACCAATTTAAACGTTAAGCACAATTATGCTTGAACAGAACAGCAACAACAAGAGCAAAAGAGTGAATAAATTGAATGTATATATACCTCTACTTCTCTAATCTCATACTGGTCTCTCCTACTCAGTACCTTATACTCCACAGTTTCAAGATCCGGAACTGATATATAATAAAAAGGCAAAAAAGCACAAACTCAAAACCTTAGCTCAATTAAGGAAAATTGAACAATCAAATGAAATTAAAGATACCAGCCATCAATGATTCCTCCAAATTCCGGCTCTCGAACCTCTTCGGAAACACGTATTTGGCAGTCTCATTAGCCAAATCGAACAAAACTGCAAGACAAAAAGCAATTTAAGAAAAAAAGCTTAAAACTGATTTAAAAAAAAAAAGTGTGAAAGCAACGGAATACTGAGAAATTTTTCATAACATTTACGTCGCTGAGAGACATTGGAGGCCTGAGAAGCGAGAGCGAAGACGAGAGAGACGCGAGCTTCGAAAGCCGACGACGTGGCTTTTCTCGGCGGTGAAGAAGCAGCTGCGGCTGCCGCCGTTCTGTTGGTGGCCATGGACTTGATTATGGCAAAGGATGGTCTGCTATGGTTTGGAGAAAAAGCGGGGAGAGTTTTTGGAAGAGATTGAATCATAGCTAAAGTCTTGGAGTTGCAGAGAAGCATGTACTTTGCGGCTCTTTGCTCGCTGAGGATGTTGTGGTTTAATTTTCGGTTTGAAGAGTGAAATATCATCTATTAATCAATTAATTAATTACCATTACAATATCAGCGGTCATAAGAGTTTACTTTCCGGTAGTTATTTACTTGCAAATAAGATAATCCGTTCGCTCCTCTCAAAAAAATAAATAATAAATATTATTTTTTAATAATTTTGAATATTAATAAGAAAATATATGTGAATTAATTAAAAAAAATATTAATATATTAATTTCTATATATTTAATTGAAATTATAAAAATATAATTTCATATAAACTTAATTCTTTAAAAAAAATTATATTATTAAGATCTGAATTTTTAAATTTATTATTTTGGTGTTTTAATAATTTTTTTATTCAACGAGTTTCTTAATTTTTAAAAATAATTTGGTGCTTCAATAGTTTATATAAAATAAAAAAATTTATGGTAGATAAATTTTATATATAATAAAAAAATAATTCATTAATATCATGGAACAGTTATTTTATTCCTATCTTAATCCATTGTGATTAATTGTTTGATCTAATTAGGCACCTTCGGTTGGACAGTAGAGCCTAACTATTAGATACCATCTGAAGAAAATTAGAAGTGAAAATAGATTATGAAATAAAATGCGAATAAGATTTAATTAATTTTAGTTTATCTTAATGAGAAAAAAAAAGTTACTTTTATCTTAGAATTTTGAAAAAAAAAAAAAAAAAGATTAATAGATATAAAATTAGTTAAAATATTTACATTCTATTATCTAACTCTCAATTAAAGAGTTGAGAAAAATGACAAATTTCACATTAATATTTCCATTTACATTTCATCCTTTAAATCCCTTTAACCTTCTCCTTTGCAATACCTAAAATAAATAACCCAAACAAGATGTCACTAGATTGATTAAACAAATTCATGCCCATTATTAAAGTCTGGAGTTGTAAACAGTGGTCCTTTATTTCAATGGCCTAGAGTTATCTTCAGGACTGAAAGGTCTGGAATCTCTCAAAACTAAATTTATCTGAAAAAAAAAAAAAAAAAAAAATTCTACAAGTTATAACACCAAAGCCCATTGCTCTTTGCATATCAGTGTTATACCAAATATTGAGTCAATAGTACCAATAAAATGCATGAAGAAACAGTGCAAGACAGCTAAATATCCTCCATACAAGCATCCATTACAAAGATCTAAGAAATTACAAATGCCAAAAATGAAATAGAACACTTTTTCTCTTGCTCAATTAACTTGTACATGCAAGCAAAACGATTAAAAAACACTAAACTGTCAAGGTCTCCTGTTGTTTGTGCCGAGCAACAACATCCATATATGGTAAGCTACCTCCAAAAATGTCAAGAGAACTACCTACAGTAACATCGACGCGTCCCTTCCCTGCTGTCTTTATCCTCTCTAAATCAGTCATTACTGTCACACCACCAGCATAGGTCACAGGAATCTGGCACCCAAACCACAATGCCTCAATAATCCATGCTTTGAAATAGCAAAATAGATGGCCATACTAATATGTATTGATCTATGTGCTTGGTTTCAACACAACAAAGCAAATTCCTACCAGAAGTTGCCAATTCAGCTAGCATAATTAGGCTCCATGGCCACTGTAAGTATTAAGCAATAGGCAACAACAATCATATGTACACTCACATTCTCAGTTTCCAATATACAACGATAATGTGAGACACTTTAGCAGCATTCATTTAGGATAGTAATAATTGGCAATTTAGGCTCATAGATATCCTAAAAGCATTCTCAGTTTTCCAATATTCATCACGTCCCAGATGCCTTAATGGTTTCTTTATAGAACTAGATGGTTTCTTTGCTAATTGCATCATACTAGCATATCTATCAGTAAAATGTAGGAATAGTTCCAGACTTAACAAATCATGATCTTCTTCCTTCCAGAACATTTAAAATTACTAATATAAAGAAATGATATGACTAGAATATCATGTTACTGTTAAAGCTACACAGAATTTCTCACAGAAATACTGTTGATAAAATATGAAAGAAGCAAAATAATATGAGACACAGTAAGGAAAGATAAAACAATCAAACATGTAAAACGATGTGTTACTGACCGGTGAATGCCTGCCAAGCAATGCCACAAGTTCTTCATCAATTCCAAGCCTGCAAACAAGCAATTAATAGCATGTAATCCAAATATTATGTCTTGGATAAAAAATTAACAAAAAAAAAAAATCGTAGATAGTATCCCTGCCATCCTCAAGATTAAGAAACACGACGGTCGCTCCATGTTTGTTTAATCTATAAGTTGTAAAGAAAAAAATAATAAAGAAGTATATATTTACGATTGAAGGTATTGGATTGTATAATAAAGGAGTGGCAAGTTTAGACTGAAAGATTTTCAATCTCATCATTAAATGTTTCAGATTTTACAATACAGAGTGGTATTTCTCATCCTGCCTGAAGTCCTAAAGGGTCAAAAGAAAGCCTTCATATAGGGGTTGAGTGATAAGAAACATCTCTAGCTCATAACATCAACATCCTCGTCTTACAATCAGGGTAAAATCTCATGTAAGTTAGCAAGCAAAACAATGATTGTTTTTAACTTTTACTACCACTTCTTCATGTAATCTAAAAAAAATAAAATTAGAGTTAAAACAAATTGAGGAAACAAAACATATCTTGAATGAGATATTCCTCTCTGCTTAAAACTAGGGCTTGAGCTTCTTTACATTGATCAGTGTTGAGAGGGAGAGAGAAAGAGAGACTGAGTTGATGAAGGATCTTAAAGTAAATGGTTTTGAATTGTATAATAAAACATTAAAAGGCTTACTTTTTCCCTTCAACATCAACACCATGAACTAAAAACTCATCTGCATAGTTCGAAAGAAATTGCAATACTTCCTCGCCAAGATATACATCACTGAACTTTTTCCATCTATCAGTTACAATTGCATATCTACCTTCCTGAATGTCAGAATCAGTACATGCGTGGCTGAAAAGGTAGCAGTTGAAAAAAATATATATATATTTTCAAGTTTGTGAAAAGGAGAAGAGGCACTAAACTCTTTAAACATATTTTTCTTTAAGCTCCAACACTTGAGATATGCCAACTCTACATTCATTTCAGTATACTCAACTCAACTCAACTCAACCAAGCCTTAGTCCCATTTCAGTATGCTGCATTACATTAATTTGCTTAAAAATTGTTCACCAAAATGTAGAATACCAATATAACATCAACTAAAAAAAGAATAATATTGCAGGAAAGGTTGAGAGTTTATGCCTAATCCTCAAGCACCCAATTAATCCCATCCCAGACTCCACAGCCTCAACTCATCCAATAATAGAGCCAAATGCAATTATCAATCTCATACCTTCTTTCTGCAGTTAAGGTCCAGTACAAGTCTTTGCTTCCCAACAACATGGAAAAGATCTTTTAACCTTTCCAGGTCCATTTGACCATTACTAAAAACATAGTGCATGAGGAACAATAATAAAAGCAAGGTAAGAAAATTTTGCAGCCTGCAAAAGATAGCGGGAGGTAGCATAAAGAAGTTTGCAACTTCTTTCCAAGATAACTATGTCAAGGTACAGCATATTTCTCGTGATTTTGTCACTCCTACCCGCTTAACAAGAAGTATGCTCTCATTTTTCTTCAAACATACTCTATGAAAGTATATGGTTTGGTTGCGTGAACCAGAATGCAGGCCACTGATGAAGGATGCAAGGTAAGAGAAACATAAGCAAAATTTGAACTTAAATTTAAGTTGGCAATTTTTAGCAAAATAAATGCACACAACCTTTTATAATTTGCAAAATAAATGCACACGACTTTTTATAATTCATAAGGAATATAGAAGATTATAACATACTGAAGTGACAATGACATGGCTGGCTCCTTCTTCTATGTAACTTAAACAATTGTCTGAGTTGATGCCACCTCCAACTTGCAAGCTGCCTATATTTTTCCAATCCTCACAGTAAGTTCAGCAGAGGAAAAAATCTGTAAGTTTTAGACATACCATCAACCATAGATATCAAAAGTGAAAAGAGCATACTCAGTATGAGACCGACTGCCCTTGAGATCTCGGTGTGAACAATAACATAATATCTCATGTTTAAATTCATATCATTTACAGATTTTCATATCATTAACAGAAAATAACATGAGCAGGTGCCCAAAGATTATTAAAATTATTCCATAGTCACACAATCAACTATGAAAAGCTAAGATTTAAAACAATGTCTAAAATAAGAAACAAACATGCCATAAACAAAAAGCATTAATATACCTACCAGGGTAAGCATGCAGTGCTTCAAAAGCTGATCAGCTCCAAGCATGATTACATGACTACCAACAAGCCTATCTTCTTTGTACAAATTGGCAAACTCGGTAGCCGACTTATCTGATTCAAAATCGGTTACAAGAATTGACCCATCCTCCTTTGAATCCCGAAGAGTAAATCCAACAATTTGCTTCACTTTTCCCTGAAAATAAATCACAATACAAACCTGAATCTCAAAGCATTCTACTCAAATCCCACCTCAGGTAGATGTAGCATGATTAATACAGGAAATTAGGAAAAGGCAGCACTTTCCTTTGTACTGCCTTCAAAATTTTATTTTTAATAAACCAATGAAAACTTACCCTTTATTATAATCTTTATAGTGTAGTTTGTGGCATAATTGAATATAATGGAACATAATCTGATTTATCTCCTCAATCAATAATCTTTATCTCTGGGCAACACATTTCTGTGGGGATACTGATTTTCAAATTTACAATGCACATAAATGAAACCTCATTTGGGAGAGAAAAAGCTCAAATACCTTGTGTATATCAATGCAAGGGTGGAAGCGAACAGCACACTGTACAGACAAACGCGAAGATCTGGCAAAAATGAACACCACAATCTCAAGATTTTAAATCCAAGAAGTAGAAGAAGAAGAATAGAGAGCTACAATTGAATGAGAAGAGTATAGAAGCACACATACTGGAAACAAGTATAGATTTGTAATGCTTTCAAGAACCAGGAATTGTTAAAGAATAGATATTTCCATGAAGGCCGCCTGTTCTCATCGTTGCTGAATTCTACAGAAAATGAGGGAGAGAGAGAGGAAGAGGTTAAACAGAAAGCCCTCAGTTCTGAATTTACCAAAAAGCCTCTTAATATACTTCTTATTTTCTTGTTTATTAGTTTTCTTTCTGTGGTCTCTAAAACGTACAGTACAGAAAAATGACGTCTTCACCTAGAGAATATCGTTCAAGAAGAAATTTCCATTGCCCCCTTCTCATGTCCTTCCTCTGCCGGACCCACTACCTGTACCTCTTACTTCTCTCCCTATCCTCACTCTTACCCCTACGCCTTACCTCCCACCACTCCCATTTTCTTCACTTTCTCCAAACCCACTTTCCTACCAAGCCTCTTACTCCTCACCACCTCCTGCGCTTCCTCAAATCGAAGCTCCACCACCACCCGATGTTCTCCCACTATGATCTTCTCATCTTCAATTGGGCCTCCACAATTGACTCTTTTCACCATGACCACTCCTACGCACTCTTGCCATCACTAACCGACTCTCAGACCTCACCTCGGTTCTCTCTTTTATGGGTTCGAATCCTTGTCCTTGTTCTGAAGGTATATTTTCTTGTCCTAGAGTTGAACCCATTTTTCAGGTTTGCTATTAATGCTTATTGTAAAGCTGGGAAATTGGATGGTGCATTACTTGCTTTTGAAACCATGGGGAAGTTGATTGATGGGAGCCTAATGTAGCGGTTTATAATGTTTTGATTCATGGGTATGTGAAATCTTGGCTGCATGATAAGGCTTTAGGAATTTATAGTAGGATGTTGAAGTATAGAGTTAAGCTTGATGTGTTCACTTTTAATATCTTGATTAGTAGCTATTGTGGGACAAAGAATTTTGAGTTGGCTTTGAAGTTGTTTAAGGAGATGAAGGAGAAGAGGTGTAGTCCTAGTGTGGTTAGTTTTAATACTTTGATTAAGGGGTTCTTTAGAGAGAGAGTTTTAGGAAGGGGTTAAGATGGCATATGAGATGATTGATATAGGGTGTGAATTGTCAAGTGTAACTTGTGAGATTTTGGTTGATGGTCTTTTTAGGGAAGAGAGAGTCTTGGATGCTTGTGAATTTTTGATTGATTTTTCAAGAAAAGGTGTTTTGCCAAGTGAGTTTGCTTTCTGTAGACCTGTAGAGAAGCTTTGTGAGAAAAGAAATGCAGGTGTAGCTTTAGAGTTGTTGGATGAGCTGTGGAGGAATGGAAATGTTCCAACAGAAGAAGCATTTGGATTGATGGAAAGGATGTTGAAAGAGAGTATTATTTCAGATATTGTGACATTTAATTGTCTCCTTCAAGATCTCTGCTATGTGGGAGGAACCGTTGATGCTGACAAAATGAGATTGTTGGCTTCTATCAAGGGTTTGGAACCAGATGAGATGACATATTACACTTTAGTATCTGGGTATACAAGAGAGGGCAAAAGGAAAGAAGGGGAAGTTGTGGTGGATGAGATGCTGGATAAGGAATTTATATCTGATCTTGCTACATGTCATAGGTAATGGATGGACTTTCTAAATCTAAAAGACCTAAAAAATAACATTTTGATTATGTTGAGAGATAAATGCATAGGCATATTCTGGTTTGACATTTTTATTTTGTCATCAATAGTTTTGCAAAACTTGCTGGGTTTTCCTGATAACCTATGGTGAGAATGTCTTGGTCTCGAGGTTTATTTGGTTGTCAATTAAATAATTCTGAAGGAACAGATATTCACATTGTGGACTTCAGTAAATCAAGAGGCAAGGGATAAACTAAAAGTGATAGCAGAAGGTAGGAGAAATTCATGCAAGTTGCAGTTGTCATCAATAAGAATGCCCAAGGGTTATTGCCAGCAAGTGCAGATTTATAAGCTGCATGGAGAAGCTGCTTAAAGAAATGGTGGATGATGCTTAAATTAAACCTGATGTGGTTTCATTCATTACTTCAGTTGATGGCTGTATAGAGAATTATGACAATGTAGGGGCTTTTGCCTTCTCAAAAAAGTTGTGAAAAAAAATGGATGATATCCTGATGAAAGCATTTGCCTTGTTGGGTCAAGCAATAAGGAAGCAAAGAAATCAATCCACAGAATGAAGAACATGTTTTATGCTATATTGACTACTGTTTGCAATCTTGCAAATGGTACAGTTGAGCTAGAAAACCAGGAGAGGCACTTCTACTTTAGAAAGAAATCAAAGAAAGGTCTATGGAAATGAGGAAGGGAAAGAATTCTAATTTGGATTTATAGTCTCCCCTTCCATCAGAAAGACCAATTACAAGATCAATGTGGGGATGCATGCATTTCAATATATTTACAAGGATGCCTCAGCCTAGGCAAAGACAGGAAAAGTGAGAGAGAGTGCAGCTGAGGTCTTCAAGTTTTATCCGGATGTACAGAATTCTTATTACGAGAGCAAGTGGTGATTATAGCCAATTTATGTGCTAAAACCATCACTTTTATGGACTTGATCTGCATAATATGAAACTTGAACTCTGTATGTATTGTTATTATTTGGTTAATGCAATAAAATAAATCAATGATTTCATAATTTACATTAGCTATTAGATATGCAAATTTGTTCCATTAAAATTTATACATTAAATTCTTATGGACTTGATCCAAAAATGGCAATTCAACATATTTTTCACAACCTTCGCGCGTTTCATGGCGCTTGTTGATATATTGCTGAAATTCTATCCGATTAGTTCATTTTGAAGTTAACTTGAATAAATGTATGAATTATTCTACCTTAACTTGATTCCATATAATTATTATTGAAAAATCAAATTTATTTAGTTATTAGTATTAAAATAAAATTCAAATGAGTTTGAATTTAGAAATTATAATAATATAAAATATATTTAATTTTATATAAAATTTCAATAGCCGATTAAAGTTTGAGTTAGTTAAATTGATTAATATAACATCTGAAAAATCGACTCTGTTTAGAGTCTACTCAGACATTTTACAAATCGAACTCGTACACCACCTCTGGTATCAATACTGATCAGTTTTGAACTTTCAGCACATGAGTTGAGCTATTGTTATTGTTTATTTATTTTAAGGGAAGTAGTGCATTTTGTACCATTACTATTCTTCATGGCATGTTCACATTACACAATCATGCTGCGTCTAACACTGTCAACTTCGGCACTCGTAGCCTGGTGAAAGACTTTGTATCTCTCAATCAGAAAATAAATCTAAATCCGAGTCTCTTTCTTTTATATCAAAGATTTCTTACATAGTAAAGGAGCTCAGTTTTTCTTTTTTCCTTTTTTCTTTTTTGTACATTCGCCGACCATAAATTGTTCCATTTCGATAATGCCTCTTAAGAACATACTGAAAATTTCCAAGACAAAATCACAGAATATATAGTAAATTGTAAAATACAACTAAAATTCCTGTAACATTCAACATTTCCTGCTAAACCCATCAACTGTATGCAGATTTCATTGGATCAAATATATCTTACATTTCAAATATTTCCCTTAGTAGTAAGAAACAATCATCATCACGTGATCAAAACTTGCATATATTTTGCCTGCAGACACGGATACCTCTCCTAAGCAAAAATTTGAGGATTGGGAATTAGGACATTAAGTTTCCCATCCATTAATGTAACTCTTGCAACTTAATATCCATGGATAATTTGCAGAATTTAACTGCAAAGGATCTTTTTTAAGCAATTCTGGACACCACTATACCTGCAAAATGAGCATCATTGAAAATGAAATAATTTCACATGGATATTGATCTCCTTACAACAATATATAAATAAGAAATGAAGTATCTCATGCTTGGATGAAATAAAAAAAACATTTATCTATTTCCTCCAAAATTATACACAAAGAATAAGTCTTTTTCTTTATTTACTATCAGGTGGATATTGTTTTATCACTTCTAAAGCACATCACACATCTGCATGTAAAATGGAGGTAACACTTCGTCTCCAAGTAACATGTAGTGTAGGAGATTGAGCATTGGCATTTTCCATGACAAGTTAGCATCCAATAACAAATAAAATCATCCTAAACAGGCATCTCAAATACCAATAATGGAGGCTACTAGCACACTTGAATAATGCACCATAAATAAGGTCCTGAAGAAACAGTTATAACGAAGCAAGAAAATTGGAAGAGGGTTGCAGGTTTTATTTTCCCAGAAGCAAGAAAATTAGAAGAGGGGTAAAGCAGGTTTTATTTTCCCATTCTCTCTATAACAAATAAAATCATCCTAAACAGGCATCTCAAATACCAATAATGGAGGCTGCTAGTACACTTGAATAATGCACCATAAATAAGGTCCTGAAGAAACAGTTATAACGAAGCAAGAAAATTGGAAGAGGGGTACCGCAGGTTTTATTTTCCCAGAAGAAAGAAAATTAGAAGAGGGGTAAAGCAGGTTTTATTTTCCCATTCTCTCTCCCATTCTCTCTCTCTCTCTCTCTCTCTTTCTGGGAGAAAAAAGGGAGCAAAATTTCCATACAGATTAGGTAAGTTTTTGGCACTTTTCCTCTCTAATAACAAGAATCTCTCTCTCTCTCTCTCTGGGAAAAAAAAGGGAGCAAAATTTCCATACAGATTAGGTAAGTTTTTAGCACTTTTCCTCTCTAATAACAAGAATCTCTCTCTCTCTCTCTCGGGGAAAAAAAAGGGAGCAAAATTTTCATACAGATTAGGTAAGTTTTTAGCACTTTTCCTCTCTAATAACAAGAATCTGAACGACAAAAGGCTTGCATTTACTTTCATATATAAAATGGACTACTTATTCTCTAGACAACAAGACAGGGAATTTCAGTAGAAGACCAAATGAGTTCCCTAATTTTAATAGGTTTTCCAAATTGTATTCAGATAGTCATATCTCAAGCAACTTAATTAACAAGGAGAAAGCTTATTATATTATATATGTAAAACAGCAAGTTAGTCTTAGCAAGATCTGAATTCTGACATCGGTAAAATCTTGTGACTTCAAGAGTTACTGCACACTATCAAAAAATAAACTTAAAATTTTGGGTTCAAGTACATATACTATTCACATCATCATAGGCAGACAAGTACACACAATAAAAGGAGAGAAAAGATAACAAAACATCATATGCAAGGGCAATTTACTTACCAAAAAATATGAGTGCAAAGATTGTTGTGAATATTATTTGCATTGTATGTCGATTAATTGGAATGTGAAAGGGGAATCTTTGATATCTTGATTCCATGCTGCCAAACAGGGCCATAAGTTTTCCTCGAAATCTAGAGCATAATCTTTTCAAGTTTCTACATTTAGCTCCTAACATTGGTCCTATATATTGACCCTGTAAGAGAAGCAAGCTGATAAGCATCTACATCTCTTATATAACTAAGTTGAAGCATCATTGACATTTATTCTAGCAGACAACATATGGCAGAACTCTAGTTATGTTTGATTGCATTGAGAATATCAAATTTTGCTTTTACCAATAAATAGCAGATCCTTTGGACAGTCCCTTGCTAATACTAGAAGCATTAAGTAACAACAAAAAGTTCATAAGCTTCACGGTTGAAATTAAGCCAAAAGAAAATATATTATCCAAATACCTGTGCAGAAGGGGAAGCATTAGTGTGTGTCGGGGAATGCCTTTGCTCTTCTCCATCTTTCAACCTCTTTACATAGCTCCTAGTGACCCTGCTTCCATTAATAGTCCATAGATTGTTCAAGAATCCAAATTTCATTCTGCTGTAAAAGCCTCTTAATTTTTTTTCATGGAAAACACTTTTAGGTGTGGCTTCATTAGCTTCCAGATCCCAATGGGCACCGCCATCTTCCCTGTTACAAGAGATCTCTTGCGGATCTGAGCCTAAGCTAGTAGTGTAATGGGAATCCAGCTTTCTTAAGTATTCATCCTTTGAAGAGCAATGATTTGCATGTACATCTCCATTCATTTTTAACTTCTCCAGCTCTATGTTCCCATGCTCAACAATTTCATCATCATTTAAACTAGACGTTGAGGTTGGATCAAGGAATCTTCTTAAAATGCTACTATCTTCCATGTCATGATGATTTAAATGTCCAGTGGTTTTTCCTCCAATAAGAAATAGCGCTAATCCATCTCTATCTTGTTCATTTAAATTAACCCAAGTAGAATTTTTCATGGACTCTCCCATTGATCGACCATCCACACTTTTCTCCACATGGTTTATTTGTTCCCTAATGGCTCTAATGAACTGCCTGTGTCTGGAAATAACATCCTCCCTAGTTTGAGATTTATATTGCGTTGCTGATGAGTTGACAGCTCTTTCAAAATCTTCTAACTGATCAGAAAACAACCAAGATAAGCCAACTAGAAGAATTTAAGAGGGGGGCAAAAAGCATCTTGTACAAACATTAAGAATACCTGCCATTTTGCAGTTTCAATTATGGTTGCAAGATCACGTTTATGATATTCTATTGATGTGAGCAGCCTTGGGTCGGGATGTTCACCTTGAACAAGATTTTGGTCATGCAAAAGGAGGCTAAAAAGTGATTCCATCCTAAACAATGGACAAGAATCTTAAACTTAAAATGGTAAAACTTGCATCCAAACTTAATAAGACAAGAAAGTGAATGTCAAGAAGTATGTGGGCAAAATATAAAAATGGATTGAATAAGGAATAAATGCATTTCTAATTAGGTGGTTTTAGCAGCCTTAGATAATCAATGTTTCTAATAAGTGGTCTTAAACTGGTTGGAATAGAGGAAAATGGTTCGTATAGCTGACTAGCAAGCTTGGATCCAAACTTGCTTGAATTGAGCACAAATACCCACAATATATATTTCTATTGCTATGTGTTTTGAGGCAGAAACATCAAGATACCCATAAACTACAAAAATCCCCAAAGATAACAATATGCCCCAGAAGAAAAGTAAAGGAAAATAGAAAAGCACAAACGCAAGCTGAAAAAATGCAACTAAACCAACCTTTCGTTCATAAAATATAATTCTAAAAAAAACCCAGAAACCAAATCCTTAAATAATAGTTTACTAAGCAATTAAAAAGAAACTTCTTTTTTCGCTGTTCTTCATCAAGCAAACAAAATAAAAATGCAACATCATTTTTTTTTCTAGTTCCAACAAAATGGGGAAAAAAAATTATCGAATCTAACCTGTCAGCAGAGTCCTGAACCACTTCAGCTGCTGGGAACAGAGGGTCCGATTCCCATAGATACAAACTTGATGCCATTTTCAGGTTTTAAAGAACCCAACAAAAATATATTCACATAAAGGTTTAATAACTGGATTTAATGGAAGTTAACCAAGAAAATTTGAAAGATAACTAAATAAGCAATGAAATGTAATGCTCTAAAGACAGGATTAAAGATAACTAAATAACCCTTTATTTTGAAAGAAAAATTTGTCTTTCTCCTCTCTTAATTAAAAGAAAATTGGAATTTTTTTTTTTTTAATATAAAGTATAGAATATAAATAAAGGTATGTTTTGCATAGGCAGATGGCGTAAGCCAAACAGATTGAGATTAAATGAAATTGAAATAGAATGTTTTATAATTTATTTGATTTGAAAAATATAATAAATTTAAAATTTTATTTGATTTGTGATTTTAGTATATTTTTAAATTTTAAATTAAATTAAATTGAAATTATATATATATATATATTAAAAGGATTAAAATGAATGAATTTTTAAGTTTTGCATAAATAAGAGTGGAAGGTAAATAGATTAAATTGATTAAATTGAAATTTATAGTTTCATAATTTATTTGATTTAAAAAATAAAATAAATTAAAAGTTTAATATGATTTACAGTTTGAATATTTTTTTTTCGATTTTAAATTAAATCAAATCGAAATTATATATATATTATTTTTTATTATTATTATAATTAAATATATTTGATTTTATTTTATATACAATCATATTTTTTTAATCTAATATTAATTTAATATTTTAAAAAAATAATATTTTTATAAAAATTAACTAAATATAAATAAAAAATAGTCTAACTTTTGAAAAAATAAATTGTGGGTGTATTAATTAATAGAATAAATAAATTTTAGATTATATAATACTATTTTTGATTTTTTTTATTACAGATATTTTATCGGTATTTTTTTTTTAAATTTATAATAAAATAATAACAATTTATAAAAAAAAAAATTATTTAGTTTGAAATTAAAAAATTGAAAATATTCAAATCGAATCCAACTAAAATTAAACTAACAGTTTAATTATATTAGTATTTTAGTTTGATTTAAAAAATTTTAAATTAAATATATTGACCGTTCAAATTGATCAAACTGAATCGATATTTTTCTATACAGAGATTGGATGAAAAAAGTTCGTGAAAAAAAAAATAAGGAGAAAAAAAAAGATTTTTTGGTAATTTCACAAAATATTCATTCGGTAGCGTATATATGTAATGTTACATTAAAAATCGTATACTTAAATATATTTTATTATACTATCAATATATATATTTTATTATTAGGATTTGATATTCAGCCATAACTTTAATTAAAAAAAAATTGTTATAAAAGATTTTAATGCATGCAATTATGATTCAAAAGATTTATAAAATATTAACAACCATTCAATATTCATTTCTAATTATGTGATTATAATATTTTATATTAGGATCACTCTTAATTTACAAATATGGATCAAAAGATGAAAATTTTCAATTGATCGAGAAAATATCTCTCATGATTTTTTTTTGAAAATGTCATTTTCATTTTTAGTTAGACATAAATTTAAAAAGTTAGAAATAAATAAATGTTGTATATTCAGATTTGTATTATTTTAATTATTAGCTATACATGGCTAATCTTTTGGTTTCATTTGTTTTCTCAAATCTTTAAGAGGGCCATAACTTTTCTCTTTGTTACAGCTACAAACTACTTTTGATCAAATTTGTACCACAATTGAGGCCCATACCTTTGCAACCTGAATCACATATTGCCTCAAATGTGATATCTCCATGTTCCAAGTCTCTTGTGTGTTTTGAAATATCAATTTCCTTTTCTTCAGGAGGAAAGTATTGATGAAAGAATTTTCTGGCATCAGGTATGCCAAATTGTGTACGTTGTGTTGGTCGCCAAGTGAAAATGGAGCAACTGAGGATGTGAAGATTATAAAAGACATCTTTGGTTCCCAAACTCGGTTAGGGGATTTGTATCAAATAAAAGTTTATTCCCCACTAGTCTCATCTACCTAGCACTCATTTCAAAACTCCAGTACGCCAGAGAGTTGATGCATATTCAAGAAATGGAAGAAAATTCCTAGTTGATAAAGTTCTATGCAAAGGAAATAGAAAACTATGGCAATGTTAATGCTGAAGGACAATAGTAATGTAACTTCAAGATTATAATAGAAAAGTCATGTGAAATCCAGAAGAAAGTCGAGAACTTGATGGTAGAACCCAAAACCTGCAAAAACATAACCCATTAAGACCAAAAATAATAATATTATTATTATAATTAAATATTTTTGGTTTTATTTTATACATACCACATATTTTTTTTAATTTAATATTAATTTAAAATTTAAAAAATAACCATTCATAAACATTAACTAAAGATAAATTAAAAAAAAAACTAATTCTTAAAAAAAATATGAGTTTTAGATATGTTAATTAATAAAATAGAAAAAATTTGTATTATATATTAAATTATTTTTAAATTTTTTTATTATCAATATTTTATCGGTATTTTTTACTAAATTTATAATAAAATAATAATAATTTATAAAAAAAAATTAATTTAAAATCGATAAACAAAAAATATCAAACCAAATCAAATTGATAATTTGGATATAATAATGATTTGATTTAATTTGAAAAATTTTCAGACAAAAAAACTGGTTTAATTTAAAAAAATTTTATAAACCAATCAAACCGAACAATGGTCAAGCAAGAGATATGTAGTATTTCTCAATCTCTTGTTCCAAGTTAATCACAGGCAACCAAAGTATATTAAAATTTAAATTCTTATGAACTGATCCGATCATCTATAACTTTATCAAACTGCAATTTAAATATAGAAGAAAAAGAATTTGAAATGTATAATCAAACAATCCATTTAATTCAAAGTTACTCTAATCTTTGTCCCCATACAAACTGGTTAAAAATCAATCAGGTATAAGAAAAAACCCAAGAAAGCTTAAAAGCACAAAACTTTGGGTTAACAGGAGTTGTGGGTTAATGCTGCCTACAAAACCAAGTAAAAAAATAAAGAAATTAGCAATGGATTGTTGCTTGCAGTTTAGGTTTCTGGTGTGGCAGCCCAGGTGCTCGATGAAATGGCTGTGAGAGTGTATTTTCCTTTCCAAATAGCCAAAATTGCGACGGAGCTGGGTTTAAAAAATATGGAAGAAATTGCACGGCAAAGGCTTATGGTTTGGCGAAATACAAATTCATCCCCCATAAGTTTTGAAAATTTAACTTGTACCCATTATTATAATTTTTTTTTAATAAATAGTAGGTTTAAATTTTAATAGATAAAACTATGCTGAATTTTGCATAAAATTTAAAATTTATTTATTTATAAAGTCTAAATAAGAAATATATTCGCATATATATTTTGAATCACGTGACGTAGATGTGGTGTACGGTCGTCTGTCATGCACCAGCCTTTTCTCCCTTCGCCATCGTTTATAGATTTTGAAGAGGAAGAACAACCCAGAAACCGACAATAGCTACAATAACACGAAAATGGTACTTTGTTAACTCAAGCAACAAGAACTAATAAACACATGAAAGCGATGTCGAGATTGTCGTTAATTCACCGGCTAACGCCCTTCTTCGCCTCTCGGATTCGCCAGAATCACAGGCTTCTAAGCTCCGCTTCTGCTCTTCGTGAAGCTTCTTCTCCTTCCCCTTCCCCTTCTCTCGATGATGCCATTCACTTGACTGAAAATTGCGTCCGGGTAATTATGTGTAATTTTTGAACTTTATGATTCTTTCGAGTCTTTTGCTATTTGGGATTTTGTGGGTATTTCTTGTTTTGATCTCTCTTGCTGATGTTTCAAAAAAATTTTTTTGTTATGTGTTTGAGAACTTTTCGATTTTGTGCTTTTTTGGATAAATTATGAAACTTTATGGCTGCAATTTATTTGTTTTGTTCCCACCTTTTTTTCTTCTACTGAATTAGAATCAATCAACCACAGGATTCAAAGTTTAGGTATTGGAACAGATTGGAGTGATGCTTTGATAGTATTATATTGTTTGTGCTCTTATCAGCTTCATTAACCTGACCTAGTAAATTTAGTTTTTCTCTTTCGTAAAAATTTATGTGTTAGTTGTTAGCATTAGCTAGTATTCTTATTCCTTGGATAAAATTACAGAAGAGGATTTCATAAGACTTAAATTTTATTATATATGTAAACTTGTGAGGTTTGTTATAGTATGCCATTATATTTTTAGCTTTGCCATTAAGTTGGGGAATGCCTCGCAGAGGATGAAGGAACTGCAAGCCAGTGAAGGATTATCAGATGAAAAAATACTTCGCTTGGGTGTAGAAACTGGCGGATGTTCTGGTTTCCAGTATGTTTTCGATTTGGACAATAAAATCAACCTGGATGACAGGTCTTGTATTTCTTTTGATTTTGTGCTTGCTATCACTTTCCATTTTCTTTCCTTTAACTACAAAAGATATCACTAGTCATTTTTCTTATGGTTTTATGTGGAATTGTATATTGTTGCAGAGTTTTTGAGAAAGAAGGGGTCAAATTGGTAGTTGATGATATTTCGTATGATTTTGTGAAGGGAGCCACAGTTGACTATGTTGAGGAGCTCATTCGTTCTGCCTTCATTGTAAGTGTTTCATCTTATCTGCTTTGTTATCTTTTTTAATTTGATGATGTATAAAGGTGAATTTACACATAGTATTACAGGATAGTTTCATGTGTTATTTTCATTTTTTTACTTTGATGGAAGATAGATTCAGTGATTTACGGCAAAAAAAAAAAAAAAATCTACCAAAGTTTTATTTCTTTTGAATTTCAATTTAAGATAATGTTCTATGTCTTTTCAGTTAGCTTTTTGGGGTGGGGGAATTTGGCTTTGTTTCTTTTGAATTGCAATTTTAAGATAATGCAGAAATATGCTTCAGCAAAATGTGGTATTTCTAACAAAACATAAGGTGATATATGGCTATAGTCACTTGGCCAAATGCAAGGTCCATAACCATGACTATTATTTTCAACTCATCTAAATTCACAGTTAGTAGCTTAATTGCAGCAACTCCATTAAGTAGCATGGATACTTTATGCAAATCTTGGATCCAACTAATGGTCTTTTCATCCTATTTATAGGTGACTACAAATCCAAGCGCAGTAGGTGGGTGCAGTTGTAAAAGTTCTTTCATGGTGAAAGAGTAGAACTAGTGAGCTATTCATACATATCCAACATGACGTGGAAGTCATCAATATTGATTTTAATTAGTTATCATTGGATATATTTTTAACATGATTTTTTTCCCAACAATGATCATTTGTATCAAATTATTGTGCCTACTCCTTGTATAACAATAATGTAATGAGGGCCTTTTTTGTATTCTATCATTGAGAACTTCCATCAACGTCTCTGTTCCGGAATTGGTCATACACTATGTAAATGAATAATGATCACAGCCATAGAGACTAACTTTTGCGAGGTGGAAATTATACGTTGAGTTTTACTGGTTTCTTAATCCTGTATGTGGGATTGTGTTTTCAAATGATTTTGGAAGACTGGATTATCTTGAAGTCTTATCTGGTGTTCTAGGAATACATTAATCCTCTCTTTCTTGACCCGTGGTAAGGTAATACTAATAGCGCATCTCTTTGGATACCCTTTTTTTTTTTTTCTTGAATTTTGGGGGGCGGAAGCTTCAAACTCGAGTCTGTTGCTCCATCAGGAAATGCGTTATTGGGCTAAACTTTCTAGAACCTCTTTGGATGTATTTTAAAGTGAGATTTTAACAAATATTCACTCGCATAGGACAAGAAAGAGAGTTTATGAGTGTTCTAGGCCAACACAGAATACCAGGTTTCAACAAACTTTTGGCTGACTGCATAGCATTAAGGCTGTAATATATAAGATTTTAGAAATAATTGAACTCGAAAGCAAATGTAAATGTATCATTAACAGGAGTATGCACAAAATCTGCTTGAAAACCATGTAATGTTCAAATTGTCGGTGCTGATTGAAATTTGATATGAAATATCTGCATCTCTTTCAGTTAATGGATGTATCCCCATTGAAAATCATGATACGCACAATAGTTGGCAATAATCGTACCAATGTGAACAATCCTTTTCAATAGTTCACAATTTTTACAGGAAACAACAGCATTTCATTTGTGATCACAAAAACAACAGCGAGTCAAAAGCTACATCAAAAACATGAATTGTTGTTGAGCCACAAAAAATTATATATCTACATGGTAAAGGATTGAGAAAACTATTAGGTCTCAAATTCAGGTTCTGCTGCATGGAGCAGAGGACATTAATAGAAAAAGTTTTTGATGGTTCTTCTTTCTCAAAAAGTATGAATGGGATAATTAATTAGGTCAAACATAATGTATGAAATAATAATAATTTATTTTTTTATTTTTTTTCTTGTTGATCTTTAATGACCCTGGCCACGTGTCCTTTTAATATTTTAGTATCTATCATTTTATTTATTTTCAGTTTAGACCAAAACTTTACTTATTTTCATGTAAAAATACAAATGAGAAAAAAAAAATAAAAATAAAAAATGTGTAACGAGAAATACCCAACTAGGACTATATTCAATCCAAAATAAATCATCGGATTGTGAGTCATATAAAGATTTAGAGTCGGACCAAGTATGAATTTTACAAAACTCCATACAAACTCGACCTCTGCTCATCCCCAACCTAAACAACGACATTATTTCATACTTTTTCAGTCAATCATTTATATATAAATTATAGATGTCACTTGATTGGAGAAAAAAAATGCAATAAACCAGTTTCGCCTAATAAATTTGAAAATGTTAAAAAATGAAGCCAAATGATAATCAAGTATCATTTTCTTCATTATTATGACTTGGCAAGAATTCTTGATTTCACTTCAGTGTGCGTGCTCGCGCACTTATAAACATATTGTTTTAAGGTAGAAAATACAATTCATTTCACTATTAGAACTTTAGATGGAATGAGAGCCAATAAATCTCAACAAAGAGGTAGGTTCAAAATACAGTTAAGCAACAAATCAAAATGCTGAACTTGTCAATACACTTCGTTTCCAATGTTTATCAGCTAGGTACACGTCAATTCTCAATTCATTTGTTTGTGGCTTAAGTGCAGATCACGGATTATGTGCAGGGTACACATTCAAGCATAGACTTAAGGCGCCACCAACACAACCAAATGACTACGCCTATCTTCAGGTTCCTTTGATACAAGTTTGTTTCTAATTGTAAGAGGCAATAATAGGATCTTCTAACAAAAATATGACATGGTAAACTTAGCATTAGCCACCATCGATTTGAAAATATAATAGCTGCTCAATGCAAAAAACAGCCATTAAATTTATGAGAATTGCATCTCTGGTGGAGTAATGCAAACCAAGAGGTACAATACCTATTAAGTTCACATATTAAGACATCACATTGAAGGAAAGGAGAGGAGAGGGCTTGAAGCAATGCCCGATAGAGAACCAGTGAAACCAGAAACAAGGGCATGATATGACTAGAAGTTCAAGTAAATTGAAGAACAGTGTTCTCAGCCAAATCGTTGTAACCATACAGTGTCAATGCTTTAAGGAAACCATGGTTTAGAAACAAGTCTAGTTTAAATAATCAAATTCCACTTATTGCAAAAATTGCTACCAATTACAGTAATAAGTACTTCAAACCATCAATATGGAAGCTCAAAATGGCAAGAAAATTGAGTTCAACTCATTCTTCTGATGGCCTCTGCCCTAAAACTGGAATGTCTTCATAACGTTTCTGTAAAAGAACAAAAGGATTATAATCCAATTCAGATGTAATACCAGTAATGAACTGAAACAGCTATCAAGTATCTCAGTCAGGTCATAAGTCAAGTTTCCTTCAGTCAAGAAGTTGCACTCTTCAGGTACTTAGTTGTAATATTTGCAGTTGTCATTGACAATAAAAATTGCATAAATATTGTCCTCGTACACAAGCGAGTGCACATGCAATCTCAAATCCCAAACAAAAGGGTACATACATTTCATATTATGATAAAAAAAATACGAACTAATGCAACGTGCAACCCCATATATATATATACGACAGACAATGACATATATCTAGATTCAGGTGGGGCAGGGATTTCAAGTTTGAATTTATAATCGAAAAAGAAAACTATGATGGCAAGTGCAACTGATTTGCAAGAAAACATTTTGAAGATATAAATATAATAAGCAGTCACAAAATAAAACTACAGCTTAAATTGAAGTTTATATGGGGAATTCAAATGGAATACAAACAAATCTAAAAAAATTTCAAGTCTAAACGGCAACTAAAACAAAGGTGCAACATTTGATTTTTGGTTCAAAAAGGATTAAAATGGAGCATTACTAACTAATACTCAAAAGCATTCGATTTCCAAAACAAAGGCAGTGAAAGTGCAAACTGATCACAAAGCATGTATCATAGTATCATACTTCTACCTCATTTTCAATATGACTAAAGGCATGCACTCACTCATAAGGTAATATAAAGTTGATAAAAAGTTGATAAATAGAAGTCAGAAGCCCTATAGTGCTAGTAAACTGCTCTACCTAAAAAGAACATCAGTATACCTCTTCATGAAGGTTGTAAACCAAGCACAGGGAGAAAACTTGGGATACAATGAAAATAATACTGATAATGTCAAGAAAGTGACAAAGCCTTTCATATGTTCTTGCTAAAAGCACACAACAGATTAGGAAGCCTTGTGCATAAAATTGATAATGATGCACATTTGTAATATTGAATAAAGAGTTGCCTAACTGGATTTTTGCTATTAGATGAACATTATGTCTTATCCCTCACCCCATCACAACATACTTACTTGGTTAACGTGTAACTCTAAATAAGTGCATAAGATATGGATACAGATCTAAGCTGTCTACCTATTCATTACAAAGCTGAAGTGATTGATGAATTTGTATAAAAGCACAAAATTAACATATCTAAGCAATATAAGAGACTCTGTGTTTTAAAAAAAAAAAAAGCAATAAAGGAGAGTAGAAATACCCCAACATTGTTGTATTCCCAGAGCTTGTGAACTCCATAATCCACAGCCTGCACCAGCAAATCAATTCAAATATAAACTGAATGTCGTAAGAAACTCGTAAACATAATGTGACTACCAAATTTCACACCAGTTTGTGGAATTCATTTGGAATTTTAATGTTTTCATGTTCAGCATGAATGAAAATGTTCATTTTATGATTTTATGGAATTCACTATCACTAAACCAAGTTCTATCATTTGTAGATGAATTCTATTCTTCAAATTCATTTACAACAAACAACGGGCAGCTTAATCAACCATAGAATCAGTCCCTTTTAACATTTTAAAACAAGGACAAAGCATCTAAAATGGACATTATCCAAAATTTCCTTCTTTGCCTTTTTAAAGCCCAAAAATAAACAGCATTCCATAGAACATAGTCATAATTATAGCATCAAACAAGCAAAGCGAGGTCCAGAAGTCATCGCAAAAAGTAAAAAATAAAAAACCTATTGAGTGATTTTGATATAGCCAAACAACAACAATATCCATCCAAGATTTCTGAACCCAGTTTTCAGATCAACAAAGCACATAGTAGAACAAATTAAAATAAATAAATCCAAAGAGCTTGATTGACAAAACAAGCAGATCACCATCGAACTCCCTTTACAAATCAAAATTGGGTTTGTATCCAATTCGATTCATATACATCAAGGATTAAGGGCAATAGCCAGATGCCCAAAAATGAATGATCAAACATGGTGAAACAAGTGATTCAGTGTAAAACTCCTATCCTTACCCGTTCACCGGCAAAAGCTCCAAGGATGACGAAAGTGACGTAGACGGAGTTCCGGCGCATAATCAGTCTGTAGAGACCTTCAAATGGGCCACCTTGACTTCTTCTGGCTGTATGTTCCATGGCGATCGGCTTAGATATCTCAGTTGGATCTGAACTCTAGGGCTTGTAGAAGGCAGAAAAAGAATGATTTTGTGAATCACAACGATGATGAATTGGTATTGGATACCGATAGATAAAAGCAGGCATTCAGCGGGTCGACCCGATGATTTGGGCCTATGAAGGATTAGTCAACAAAAGCCCTAGCAGAATTAGAAATAAATTGCAGTAAATGGAATATTACGTTTATACCACTTTTCGAGGTCTGGGCGCGTGCAAAACTCTTCAACTGGTCGCCATTTTACTGTGTGCTCAAAGGAAAGAAAGAGAAAAAGAGAAGTGAAGCCAAAACTCCCAACTTGTATTGTATATTTTTTGCCAATCGATCACTATTGAAAATTTTCTCCAATCACGCCTCTCTTTCTCTCTCACTATTCTACTCTTATGGATTTAGTCGAGCTAAGAGAGATTCAGAAACTCGAAGGCCACACAGATAGGGTTTGGAACCTCGCTTGGCAGCCAACTTCAGCTACCAGTGGCATTCCGCCGGTTTTGGCTTCTTGTAGTGGCGATAAGACTGTTCGAATCTGGTCGCACAATACTTCTTCTAGCTCTTGGGATTGCAAGGTTTGTGGTTTTTTTTTTTTCCCTATTTTCCTGTTTGGTTGCCGAGTAACTTCTAAGAGCGGAAGTTAAAGTAGAAGTCGAATTCTGCTATTTTCTTATATTGATCAAGTAAGAATTGGACTAAATGAAGTTAGATAGTTGAATTAGGCTTGATTGAGTAGATATACAGTTTTATAGTTGTTATAAAAATTTAAATAATCTCTGAATTACTTTAAACTGAGCATTTTATTGATAACCAAAACTGTAGAGGAGTGAATTTTGGTTTATATATTCATACATGAAGTTGTAATGAGATTTACATATAATATCTCTGTACAAAGAGGATTATTATTATTATATTCCCATTTTATTGTTAGGAATACTGATTTTACAGGATTTAAATGCAAGAGGATCTACTAGGGTTATTGCTTTACGCTATGTTTGGTGCACAAATTGTGCAGAGGAAATGAAGGAAAATTAAATAAGGAAAATGAAGAGAAAAGAAAAGAAAAGAAAAAAATTTTAATTTCCTTTATATTATGTGGATTTCCTATTTGTACATGGGAGAAAATGAAAGAAATTTAGCTTTGGTGGTACCCTGAAGCACTTTCTCTTCACGGTTTGAAATCCATAAATTTGAGCACCTCTCTCTTTACAGCAAGCTATTCTGGATTTGATATGGGTTTCTTGGTGAGTAGGCTTCCAGGGCCATGGCTTCTGAGCTCTCGTTATCCTACACATAGCAATTGATTCACTGCAAACCAAAATTTCTACTGCTTGATTTCTGAGTAGGCTTCCATGGCCTTGGCTTCTGCTTGATTTCTTTCTTCTTTGCTCAATTTTGATTCTCGGAGTAGGAGGAAAACCTGGGTTATCATCTGTAAATACAAGCACTGTTCATAATTTCTCTCCAAAATGGAGAGAAATTCTTTTTCTCCTAAAGCTTGAATGAGGAAATCAGATTTCCTCTTATTTTTTTCCTTTTCTTTCTCTTGTTAGGTAACCAAATGAAGGAAATTTCTTTTCTTTTCTTTTCTCCCCACTTTCCTTGAAACAAACATAGCGTTAACTAAATTTTCACATAAATGAAGCTAATTACTTGTACTAACTCGAGTGATCAGAATTGCACAGTTCATTTTTGGCCAAAATGGTAGAAAATATAGTTCTTTCCTCCACTCGTTGTATGCTTTCAATTAAACCATATTAATATTGGTGTTTCAATTAAAATACGAAGTTAAGTGGTGGGTAGTGCTAGTGAACTTGTAAGCTTACAATTTTGTTGTTGGTTATTTAGCTGGCAGGGGCTTGACTGGCTATCTAATAAATCTCCATATTTTTATCTCATGCTGTTTTTCTTTCTTTTCAAGACCTGTGTTGCATTTTTCTTTGAGTTGGATGATAAATGTAAAAACCCCAACATTGTCTATGATGAGAGGTGATTGACTTTATCTGGGAGTCCATACTGATACATGTGATTATGCAGGCAGTGTTGGAAGAAACACACACTAGAACAGTTCGATCTTGTGCATGGTCACCATCTGGGATGTACTTGACCACTGCAAGCTTTGATGCCACTATTGCTATTTGGAAGAACATTGGGGGTGAATTTGAATGCATTTCTACTTTGGAGGTTTGTCCATAATCTAAATGTGCTATCTGTTCATGATGCTAGAAAATTTATTATTTTTGTTTGTCACTTATTTGTCTGTTATAAATGCACGCTAGGGCTTATGCAGATAAGAAATGTGGATCAGAGTTGCTTTAACACTTGTTATGGACCTGGTCACTAGATATGATAAGTCCCACACACCCCTCAAAAAACCTTTTTTCATTTTTATTCCTCATATTGTTATTTTTTTGTTTTCTAAAAGGGTCATGAAAATGAAGTCAAAAGTGTGTCTTGGAATGCTTCTGGAACTATGCTTGCAACATGCAGTCGAGATAAAACTGTGTGGATTTGGGAAGTAATGCCAGGGAATGAATTTGAGTGTGCTTCAGTATTGCAAG
>CANXYC010410018.1:0-58368 GCA_948193065.1 Aleurites moluccanus
TGACACACACAAAAATAGATCCCTGTGTCACAAAACTGTTCCAGATCGCATCTATAATATAAAAAAAAATATATATATATATATATATATATATATATATATATATATATATATATATATATATATATATAATTTGATATTTATTATATATGATGAAAATAAATATAATTTGACATTTATTATTTTTAATCAAAAATTAAAAAAAATAAATGAATAATGGTGTTGTTGATTGGTAATAATTATAACAAAATATAATTTTATTGAAATCTCTTTTTTCTTCTCATCCACCTTATTGTTATATTAATTTATTTATATTTCACTAATATAACTGTTTTATAATTATATTTTATCTGAAATAACTGTTCTGATATTTCTTAAATTCAATTCAGACTCATAAGAAGATATATTTATTGATCAAAATCTATATTGTATTGATATTTAAGTTATTATTAAGAAAAAATATTATATTGAGAATGTTAATTTGAAATCATATAAAATTATATTTTTATAAAAACTTGGTATGATTTAATAAACGAATTTATTTGTGGCAGAATATCAATGAGTTTCTCATGTACTGTTTTAGATAGGCTTCAATCTTGGATAAAAACTATGGCCAACCTTCGGTTGATATTTGTTATCAAATGGCAAACATGGATAGAGACATGTATTAAAATTCCTATTTGCTTCTTGAAAAGTGTTATTGAGTTAGATAAGCATTAAGCATGCAACATTTCCATTCTTGTTTTCTTGAATTTGGTTACAAATTTAATCAATATTTTAGTCATTGATTCACACCTTTTGGTGGAGGTGTGAACATAATCAAATAGGGGTGGGCAAAGAAAACTTGAACTGTTCGATCAGAAAAATAGGTTAACCGAACTAATCAATATGTTGAAGGGCAAATCTTAAGCCAACTGCAATCAACAGATATTCAGCAGCAGCTGAACCATTAACATAATCGCATCTTATCCTGTCAGCCTTTGAAAGGAAATTAGATTATGGATATAGCCAAAATAGAGGTAACCTAGCAAAGACAAAACATATTGAACAAATGAAATTCCATTAAATCCATTTTGATCACCCCCAACAACGCATGCTCAAATGATTCATAGATTGATAAAGTGTGTAAAAATAAAAAAGAACATGGTAAAGAAATAGAGAGTCTGTTGGAGATAATTGAGATTTTGCAGAGATATTTCTGCAATAATTGTTTTTGTTAAAAATGAATGGATATCCTTGTTTTAAGCAAAGGAAAATCTTGACTAGGTTAATGTTAGTTGTTGATTAGAAAACCATTTTCCTCTATAGAACGGTGGCTGTTATGAGAAAAAGAGAGGAGTGAGAGTCACAGAAAATGAAGAAAATAAAAAGAAATATGTTCTTTTATAATGTTGTTAGCTCTGTAATTTTTGCAGATCATGATCTAGCATTAATGAAGTTTGTCTTTCTCTCCTCTCTCTCTCCTTTGTTTCATACTCTGTGTTCTTTGCTATGAGTTTTTTCTTGCTGTGTTTGTGATGTTGTGCTTTAAGTTCTTGTCATTTTGCTTTAGCCAAAAACTTTTCTTCTCCTATTTTTCCAACAGAGTCTAATTTTCTATAAAAAGCTAGATTACGACATCTAATTTTTATAAAAAGATGAGCTATAGAGTGCTAAATTCATATTATACTCAATACTTAGGTGGGTCCTTTTTCTTTCAAAAAAAAAAAAGGAAAAAGAATGGGAACGTTGAACCTATAATTCTCACTTGTAAGTATCAAACTACAATTTGTTCCTTTAACTACAGAAATGCAAGAAGATAATTTACAAGATACCATTAAATCATTTGTTTGTTGCAATTGCAATAAAAATTTATCTTCCTTATATTCTTTTTTAATTCTTTGATACATGAAGGAAGAGATAATTACTGATAGTTGTAGGCTTTTGAGTGGCTGAAGCTGAAGCAGCTACTTTCCAAGTAACAGAAAGAAAAGCAACTGACAAGTCGACTGGAAAAGAGAACATTTATGGGAATTAGTGAAGCATCATATATAACATGTGAAATAAATACTCATCCTGATGATTGTAAACAGTAGTTGTTTTTTCTTACTAAAACTAGAAAAAAAAAGGCTCCTTGAGGAGAGACAGATAGAGTCAGCCAACTCGTCCCACTTGTTTCTGTGCATGCAAATTGCCTCAAAGGCTGATTTCATATGTAACTGAAAAATTATTGAATGTGCTTCTAAAGCAATTTTCAGGAAGAGACAGACCAACAAAGATAGATATGCATGCAAAAGAAAAATGTATGCATTTCATCTTCAATGCAGCTAGTAAGTGACCTGCATATCTCAGTGCATATAGTGGAAGAAATTTTTTTGACCTGCATAACTCAGTGTCATATAGTTGAAGACAATTTTCCTTTACAGATATAAAGGGATACCAATTTTGAAAGTCTTCTCAAGGGATCCGATCCGATTCAGGTGTTGATCAACTCTAGAGAGAGTGGAGCTAGGTTTTAACCTCTTATGTACGGCTAAAGCTCAAACTATATTGTTATGTTTTTTTGCAATTCAAGTTGAGAGAAAACCGAAAAAGATGGGCAAGTCTGAGCCAAGTGACGTGTCCTTACCTTCTCTACTCTGCTAATCAAATAACAAGAAGATGTTGGAATTCATATTTGTGAAAAGTACAGAGTATATATCCAGAAATTAGACATCTAAAATTATTAAATATAATCGGAGGGGGTGTAGGAAATACTCATATTTTGATCCTTCAAGTGTCCTATAAACTTCCTCTCAATTCTTGATTTGTTCACCAAGAGGTTTGACATGAATCTTCACTTGGCATCTTACCAGCTTTCTTGATGAAACATCCGATAATGCCTGTGTACAATGAAATGGATATAAAATTCAAACTCTTGGTGCATCAGACGATGCCTTTGTACAATAAAATGGGTATAAAATATCATATTTCCAAAAAAATAAAAATCAAATGATGTTGGTTTCATTTGCTAAGTTTTGGAATTCTTCATGAGGTCCTCGTAGTACAAAACTAAATGGCGACAGCTTTTGAAGTATTCCAAAGCTTCTGCCATGGTATGCTCAGTACTAGAAAGTTCTGATATCAAGGCACTGATCTTGAGTGTAGGCTAAAATCGTGCAAGCAAATCTGCGTGGAATGAATCATAGCTGGATGAGTGCATAGAATACTTCATATGTACTTAATAAATGACGATGGACCAGAATTTTTTTTTCCCTGATTTAGAATATGCTTCCATTTAGTCAGCCTTGCAAAATTTGAAACTACAGCTAACTAAAATAAAATGACACTTGATATGGATAGTAATATACATAATGAACAGTCAACTTTGCTGCTTAGATTCTGCCATTGATTACCATACAGTTGCATTTCTTATCTAGGACAAGTATACTCAGAACATGGCATAGCATATCAAGGAGATAGAGAAAGAGTCCATTAGCTGGGAGCATAAGACTCTGTACAAATCCAAACAAGACACGACTCCAAAGACTTAAATTCAATTTACGATTCCCACCATTGGAATAAATAAAACAACACAGAAATGTATTCCCAGATTCAAAATTAAGAAAAGCTATTAAGTACCCGTGCATGTATGAACTCTTCGATTCGCCCATTTGAGAACCAACCCAGTAGAAGAGGTCCCTGCCCTTACTTGGACATGAACTCAAAGTCCGAATCTCATCATCCCTGTCAAAAAACACCTCCACACCATCACCATAAATCCTCACCAGAACCTTATGTGAACCTTGCTCAGTTTTTGTTGGCCATTTTATTTGAAAGACCTGATTAGTCATTGCACCCTTAAGAGGGATCACCTGCAATGCATTTGCATCAAGCACATCCACCCAGTTGGAGGCCAATGATTTGAAGATCTCCTTAGCCTCTCCTGGTATATGATCCTCTTTATTCACTACCAGATTTTGCACAGCACCTATAATTAATAAATTTCGGAAATTAAAAATAATTACCAAACTTTAAGTATGTTAAAGTAATTTAACCTACAATTAATTCAGGGTCCAATGGGCCTGGTTAATTTGGGCCAAACAATTCAATCCGGTCTGGACCAGAACTCGACGGAGAGGTATACAGGAGCTAGAAGAAAAGGAGGAAAAAGAACTAGTTCGATCCCCAGTTTATTAAAATCGAACAGTAAATTAACAGTCAGAGCAAATCATCATCCATGGGTCTCGTACGGCCAGACCCTTCTATTGGAAACCAAGAGTAGGGTTCTTCTTCTTTTCCTTATGGCTTATTATTATATTTATATATATATATATAATAGAAAGGACCAGAAGGAGTAGCCCAGAACGTTATGGATAAAATTATGGCTATAATTCTCAAATACTCGGAGAAAAGAGGGATGATAAATGTACATAATATTAAGTTCATGACTCCATATAATTAATTTTATTAAATTTAATCAAATTATTAATGCAAAAGTTAATATGGAATTTGATTTTGCTAGTTACTTTTGAGCTTGGAATAGTCAGTTAATCAATTAATTAATTAATTATCTTAATTTGCAAATTTGCAATTTCATGATCATGCACTATATATTATACACACATAAAACTGATCATCACCAAGTTGTAACTAGCTTGTCATCACCAGCTAGGTGGAGACATGGTCTTCTTGAAACATCCATAGCTTTTTGCTAATCACCACCTAATTAACTGAGGCTTAACTTAATTGATTAATTTGGAGACTTAATTATGGTCTTATTTAATTAATTTACCATAATTAATCACCCAAAATTAATTAATTTTCCTCTTCCATTTACCAATAACCTCCATTGAGGACATTTTCAAGTAAAATGCACATTTTGCAGCCCCAAAATATAACTAATTAACAACTACTCTATCAAGCATCCATCAAATTCTGACAAAGAAAATAGTTAATTCTGGTCCATTATTTCCATCAGGATTCATCATGTAATATGTTTCTGAATCTTTTGATCCAATCACACGTTCAAAATGTGCTTTCATGTACGTTAATTCACCGTCCGGCTGATCTGTTCCGTCGTCCGGTATAACCCCAGCTCCCATTGATATCACATGTAATATTTGCATTACAACCAAATCTTCATTTGTAGGCTCTCTTTTCACCCCATAACCTGATTTTCTACCGTTAAAATACATTGTCCAAATCGGTTCTTCTACTATCTTTATCTTCTCGTTTGGCCTTTTTTCACACTCCAAAGCAATCCTAACAAGTCCCATTCCCATGTCTTGTAATAGTTTTCCTGTAGGTATTGTTAATTCAAGCAATAAAATTGGGAGAGAACTAGGATTTTCTTGAATTGCTAGGTTAATCCTAGCTTTTCGGTGACCAAATAGGGTTCCGGTCATTCGTGTTCCACCGTAAATATGTCCGTCATGAAGGCGGTTTCCGGATATCTTACACGTCGGTGTTATAATCGGAAATGACCGGAAAACTGCTCGGAAACGACGAAAGAGCTTGGCCGACTTAGATGAGCCTTTCTTGGTTGGTTGTTGTAGGGAAAGAATTGGCCGGGGAGGTGACGCTGATGATCTTGGAGAATTAAATAAAGATTTAGGTGATATTGCAGTGTCTTCGGGGAATGATGATGGCAATAGTGGTGGTGGTGGTGGTGAAGCATTTGCCATGCAGGTAAGGCAGAGAGGGAGGTTGGCTAGCTAGCTCTAGCTAGTGCTTGACAATAATAATGTGAGTTTATGGTGGTTTTAAGGTAATGTTATGGTTAGATAAATAAACAAGATAGAAAAGTGTGCTATGGTATGCACGTTGATGAGATTTGGTGCAAAATTAATTTAATTTAATTATTATAAGGAGGAAATTAATTAATTTTTTTTTTACGTTTAGTACTGACTTATGGTTAAGAATAGTTTAAGTAACCAAAAATAGGTAAAAGAAAGAGTTGTGGTTAGTTTTTAATTTAAGACTTTGTAGCTTTTCTTGCCTCATCTAGCCATTAAAAGCCACTAAAATAGGTCAAATTCTTTTGTTTTTATTTAATTATTTTTTTCTTCTAATGCTTCTTTGAGTTATGAGGGAAATTAGCTAGCTAATAGCCTCATGGTCATAAGAGAATTTCTGTTAAACAGTTAAACTAAAGACTTAATTTGCCTACAATTGCAAATTATTCAGCTAGTTTAATAATACTGGTGATCATTATCTGTTAATTGTAATTAATATGCTAATTATATTAATTGTAGAAGTAGGTATGATATATTGTTGAAATTTTTTAGGTGACAAAGGCATTAATTAAATAGTTCTTTAAAAAAAATAGTTAAACCACGTTTGATTTGAATATTTCAAGCCGTCCATGACGTTGAGCTTTTGATCATGATTCCTGGAATAGAATTTTCTTTTATTATTATTATTATTATTATTATTACAGTCATTGGTAAACCCCTGTATGTCAAACACTGTATGTCAACTCATGATATGAAAGTTCACTCTAATGATAAAAATAATTCTCCAAATCTATAAAAAAATCATTGACATTCTTAAGGTGAAAATCACAATAAAGAAATTCAAATGATAAAGATTAAAGGAAACAAATCAATCTAAACCAAGAATGTTACACAACTCAGAGAAGCTGCTGGGGGATCAGCAGTGCTTGATTTCAATTAAAAAATGGAAATAATAAAGGCATATTCTTTGTTTTTTGTTTTCTGTCAAAATTTTCTTAAACGGTTTCTATGCACCTTTCAAAACCGAGCTGAGTGAATGCTGCAAGCCCTCTAACCTAGCATACATGCTACCAGTATAATGAATCACTGGATATATACATTCAGTGAAACTAATTCCAGAGAATTTCTTAAGCTTTCTTTTTGCTTGATACAAGCATATATTTCATGAAACCTCATCTTTTGTCTCATACTTCAAACCAGCATCCCATAAACATTACCATAAACTTTATTACATTGTTGTCTCTACAGGATTTCTCGAGATATTTACATCACGAATTGCCCTCATTTGCGGCCATCCCTGGCAGAGGATAGGAGCCTCAACATCACTTGAGAAAATTGGATAATGAGGAACACTATAGATTTGTGGCTGATTCGAGCTGTAATTTGGTGGTCGTTCTGCTTCTTGTTTGGAACTTACTGATGCTGAGACAGGAAATCATGTACATTTAAGTCCATCTAATTGAACATGAGGTTCGCAACGGCTCTATCAATGGTGTTGGTCTCCAATTCCGTAGTTTTTCTTCCTTCAGGCCTGAATATAAACAGCTAAAGCTAAAGCAAATGGGACAATGACACAAATGATATCTAGCAAATAGAAGACGCTTTAATATGGTCAATCCTCGGGCCAAAAAAAAAAAAAAGTTCAGAACAATAGGAAACTTGGTCCACATATGCAGACATATTACTTTCTTCAGTTTTTTCACAGCAATTAAAGTGGAAAATGATCCTGAGAGAAACCATTTTGGGCTCAAAACCAATAAAACACCACCCAATATTTCTATAGCTATGAGTTTGGTTTGCCAATGATCGACCACAATCAGTTCACACGAAACTATCACAACCACCTTAAACTATTACATTCAAGCAACCACAGCCTCAATGTGTATATAAGACGAGCATAGAGACAGACAAATATGGAGCAAATATTATGCAAGTACCTCATTTTCTCTCCTTGACCTGTCCACGGGGAAGTTTCCACTGAAAGGTTTCCATTTTGGTTCTGTGTTACCATATGTTGTCTCGAGTTCTTGGCCAGACGGTATAATGCATCGCGAAAGCAAATTCGAGTTTTATTGGTCAACTGATCATATTGAAATACACAAATATGTTAGTATTTATAGTGTGCTTATATTGTAACAGACATAAGAGAAATTGCACTGCTATTTAATGCACCTGTGCCATCACCAATTCCATCTCCCGTAAAACAGATTCTTCAAGAGATGTTTCCTCATCCACATTTTCATTCATCTTGTTATGCTCAGAAGGGACAAAGACTTTGACCTGTGGTGCCTTGAACAAAAATCATACAACTCACAGGATTAAAATAGGTATTTTAATAAACATAATTGAAACAGAACTAAAACTTAGTTATGTTGCTAAAATACAAAGTACAAAAGAAAAAAAAAATCTGTCCTATTAGAGCATAAAAAATCCAATGATGTTTCCGTAAGGAAAAAAAAACCACACATAAACCTAAAGCAGAACCCCCTCTGAAAAATTTATTCCAATTCAAATCTTTGACTTGATTAAAGGATATATTGTTTATAAACCCCTCATTCAAGCACGATACCAGTAAAGGAAAGGCTACCATCCAAGCTTGGCTTAAGAGCAGAGGGGTGAGGGGGGGTTGAGAATCAAGGCCAATTGCTACTCCTATGACCTATAAATAAGTGGAAAATCTCACCTTTAACAGAGGGAAAAGCTTTTGCTCTGAATTGCATGGAATAAGCAGTGGAGCAGAAATATTGACTTTCTCCTGATCCACTGATGGAGAAAATGTTTTGAGATACTTAGAGCTTCCCATACTATGCGTGTCACTTGAAATGCTTTGTTTATCTAAATTCATGTCTCTCGAGATATTATCACCATGTAACATGTAATTCTGGAATTCAGGCTCAACGCAAAATGAATTGCTAAGATTTTCAGTCTTAGACGGAGCTTCGATCATTGAACTCCTGCATCGATGGCCAGAAAAGAAGAGTGAAAAAAACAAGGAGACACCACCATTGATTGAATAATACAAAATGCTTAACTAGTAGGGAAATAGTAGACACCCCATGGAGATTGAATAGCCCTAATTTGTCATATAGCATTAAAGGTACAGAAGATTGTCATATGATAAATGCCACATAAAAAAAATGAGTGCCATCGCCTGAACAACGTGTGTGTGTGTGTGTGTGTGTGTGTGTGTGTATACACATATAAGATCCACTTGCAGGATATTTTCTCATTATACATCTACCATTTTTGTGATGATGGCAGTCATGTCCCATAATTAAAGCAATCTCAGTGATGGATTAACTATACCATGCACAAAAAAATTATGAGGCACTCAATTTCCATGGGGTGACTGACATGGCGCTAATCAGATATGACAATCTAAAACACTTCTGACGCTACATGATTTCCTACAGGCATTAAATCAAGTATCTTAATCCCAGAAGTTATGCTTGTACAAGAATAGGTCATCCATCTGTTCGAATCCTGCAAGGCTATCAAGTTGGTAATCCAGTTGGTCACATGAAAAAGCAGTTTGGTGAAGAGACTCGTCAGATGTTCCTCCACCTATACTTGAACTATACTGATCTTTATCATGGATAGAACTTTCTATTTCAATTTCATTAGAGAGAATGTCACTATTGAAGCTGAGTTCTTCACGAGTCAATTTTGCATCAATAACAAAGCCTTTGTTAGGAAACTCAAATCTTTCAGATTCGTTTACTTCCCAATTTGGCCAACTATCTGGTGATGGAAACCTATCAGATAGTTCATGATCCTTTGGTACAACAAGTTCATCAATACTGCTCCCAAAATACCAATCCATGATATATTATCTGGACAAGAAAAAAATGAAAATAAGATAAACAAGACAATTTCTGTGTCCAGTACCATAAAAATTAAAAGGAATATTATAAATCCCATTATTCAATTCTTCTTTTTCTTTCTGGCAATTAATCAAAGAAACATAAGGAGAAGAAGTATAACCTATCAACCAGTAAAAACCCCATGCTAAAGAGTTCAAATTCAGTCCATATAAAATAATCAAATAGACAAACTATAGAAATAAGGAGAAACTATTTTGTATCCCCTGAATTGAAAGAAAAAACACCTTGTACTCTGGCTAATAGCTGGAGGCATCCAGGGAGTAAAGAAGGGAAAAAAAACTTAAATTTGTTCCATTAAACAATAAAAGCCTGAGCAATTTCAACTACCTTAGAAATATAATTCCATATATTCCACCGGATAATGAAAAGAAAAAGTAAATTTAATAACTTTCAATTTCTTTCCATTTTCCTAACTTTTCTCAGCAACCAAACACAAAAAATATAAATCAAACATGAATCCAAACAGAAAAAAAAAAATAAAAAAAAAGATAAAAAATAATGAATTCAAACCCACAAACCAAAGATCCAAAATTTTTCTATGAATTAAAATTAAGAACCGAGAATTAGATTTCCCACTACGAATCCACTTCATAGTATACAATCACACACAGCAAAATGAAAAAAACTGAGACAAGGTAACAAAAGCAAACCTGGTAAATAGATGGAGAAAATGAACAAAACCCAGATACTGATACAGAGATATGAAGTAAACCCAGATGAGAAAATCAGTTTCTTGTTTTTCTTAGAGGGGTTTAGCTAACAAAGTGCAGCTTTTTTTAGCTGAAAATCAGAGGCGGCTCTGTTTTCAAGTAGTATATTTATTTATCTAACTATACTACATTTGGGAGAAGAGTCAAAACCAAGGAACTTTGTAACAGTATGTAAGAGAAAAACTGAAAATTGAAAAAGATTATAATTTTTTTTTTTTTTCAGATTATAGAGAGAGAGAGCCATTTGTGGCTGAGAACTGACGCTGAGATTTGTGGCAGAGAACCCTCCATCAAAAAACGAACTCTCATTTCTCCACGTGGCATAATGGGACCCACAATTGAGAAATCCATGGTCTGGAGAGTTGGTTCTGTGATGCCGTGAACATGTGTGGGGTTGCTTAATAGTATATTATAAACTCGTAAATACCTTTCAGTCTGGATGAAGATACACGGCTCACCAATAAGGGTATTTTGATAAATTTGGTTTGACACGTGGAGGTTTGGAAAGGAATTACTGTTGTATTACTTGCTCTTAAAAGTTTCTTGGGACCAACACGTGGCAGAATAAAGGTAGATCTGTCGACACGTGGCAATATAACAGATTGAGAGGCAACAAAATGAAGAAGAAGTAAAGTAGGGGTTTGGTTTATTTGCATTTGAATTGAAGGATATGAAGATGAGGTGGCAATTGGACCAATTTTAAGGATGAAAATTTTCTAATTTTTATGAAAAAGGAAAGCTGTATATCCGATAAACGGTGCTTTGGAGTTAGGATCACTCCTTCATCCACGTAATTCCATGAAATAAATTATTATTTTCTATATTTTATTTATATATAATAAAAACGTTTTTATAAAAATACTGAAAAACTAAAAAATTGTATAAAAATATGAATCACATAAAAGTTTTACGAATTTATAATTAAAAAATTTTAAAAATGGGGCTTTAAACTAATAAACAAAAGCAACAAAATATAAACCTTAAAACAACTAAACACAAAGCCAAAAACAACTAAACATAAACTTTAAAGCAATGAAATATAAACTATAAAATTCAAAAATAACAAAAAAAATATCTTAAAATTAACATCCGATTTATGCAAATTTTGTTATTCAAAAATAATTTTCTTCCCCTTCAAACTCTTTGTAACATTAAAAGAACGAAAAAAAAGAGAATCTCTTTCTTTAAAATTTTTTTATCTAATTTCTTCATATCTGAAGTAATTCTAATTTTTCTTTTTACTTTTTAACACAAATTTCTTATTCATTTTAGAATTCATTTTAGAGAGAGGTTTAAAAAAAAAAAATGATATTACTTTACATGTGAATTAATGGTAACTATTTTTCTCCTTTTTTGTTCAGCTTAACTCTTATCTTCTTTATATCTTTATGATTGAACATAATTCAACTAAATTTTATAGTTCAATTTTATCATTTTAAATTTTAAATTCATGAAAATTTTAAATTTAAATAAAGTCGTTGAACTAAAATTTTGTTAGATTTGCTGTTTTGACGAGTTTTATAGTGTTTAAACAATTTTACCAAGTAAAATTAGGAAAAATTTCTAGGAAATTTGAAAACCACAAAAGAGAATAAAGAAAAAATAAAGAAATATATAAAAAGAAATCGTAAAAAAAGAAACAAAAGAAGGAAAAATATGAAAAAATCTAACTATTCCGATGAGAGAAGAATCAACAAAAGAAATGAAGGAAACGTAAATATGAAAAAGGAAAAAATAAAAATAAAAATCATATTTTTGAAATATTAAAAGGATAAAAAAAAGAGTTGCAATTATGAAAAAAAAAAATAATCGTATAAATTCGCCTATAATAAATTATTATTAATATGGGTTTCAATTTTCGATGGCAACAAAATTGAAGGTCTAAAGAAAAGCCTTAAGCCCAAAACTCAGCCCATTTATAGATCCATTATTAGCCCATATTGAGAACGAACCATCATAAATTTAAGGCGAAGAAGATTAAAATCCAACCAATTAAGATCTCGCGATTGATAGAGCTTTTTCACCTTGTTCCCTGCAAATTTTTGTTTTCCCGAGAAACAAACGGGCAGGGCAGGTATAAATAAATTTTACCATGATCTAGAATTAAAGTAGGCAATTTAGAGTTTGAGTTTGCTGTTGTAATTTTATTTTATTTTATTTTTAAATAAAATAACATATAGGTAGGGTTTATTGGTTTTCAATTACTTCTCAAATTGTGTGCTTTATTGATTTCTGATATGCTGTCTGCAGCTTGATTTCACAGAAGATGTTTAAGAACACGTTTCAGTCTGGATTTCTATCCATCTTATACAGTCTTGGGTATGTTCGTTGTTTCTCTTTTATGTGTGTAATTAGTTGTTGGTTTCATAAGTTTAAAATTTTATGGGCTTTGTATTTGTTTCTTGGATTTTGTAGGAGCAAGCCTTTGCAGATTTGGGATAAAGAAGGTGGGTAGCCGGAGTTGTCAGTGATGATATTTTGATTGCTATCAGTTTATTTATTTAATCTGTTCTTTATTATCATAATCCTGCATAACCCTTATTGGAGGCAAATAAAGTACTTATGCAATTCTTTCGTAAGGTTTTCTTTAGCTGTTGTTCTTTTGTTGATGCCTTCATGCTATTTTACATGACAACATTCCAATTTAGTCTTACATAGTGTTATGAGCAAATGAACATGGAATTCTTTTGATTTGCACATGAATTTCATTAAAAAAATCATTTGTGATGAATTTTCATATGCGGTTTAAATATAGAATTCATTTTGAATATGTAGCCTTACTACCTCGTGCTTAGAATTCATTAGATTGTGTACTTTCTTAAATTTAGAGTTCGTTTGCGAATTTTTTGTTAGAATTTGGCTCAAGTATAACCAATTTCATAGAATTAAAATTTTGAATTCCAAATGAATTTTCATTCATACCAAACACTTAAAGTGTAGATTTACAACTGAATTTCTTAAATTTTTATGATGTTCATTTATACCAAACAAGCTTTTAGTGAACTAAAAATGTTTTGTATTATTTTGTCTTGATTATTTTGCAGTTTCCAATGGTCATGTAAAACGGCCACATGATGAAGACATACAATCCAATGTGCTTGAAATTGTTGGATCAAATATCCAGTCCACATATATTACATGTCCAGCAGACCCTGCTGCAACTCTTGGGATAAAACTTCCATTTTTGGTTATGATTGTGAAGAACATGAAGAAATATTTTACATTTGAGATTCAAGTGCTGGATGATAAGAATGTCAGGCGGCGTTTCCGAGCTTCTAACTTTCAAGTGTGTAAGTTAACCCATGTTTGTGATGTGTCATTTTTCTAATGACCTTTGACTCCTTTTCTTTTCTTTCAATTTTTTCCCTGTAGAAATTGGGGGCAAGGTATGATATCTCCTTATTTATTGGCAGTATAAATCTCTTCTTCTAGCAAATAAACATTGATTTAACAAGAGTGTTTGATCAAAACTCGAGACCAAAAGTGAATAAAATAATCTAATTGAAATGTGGACTATTATTCCTTATCCATCAATGCTAATTCAATTATATATATGCACTGAAATATAGATATTATGATTGATATTTATTTTTTAAAATTTTGTAGGCCGTCACTCGCGTGAAGCCATACATCTGCACCATGCCGCTGAAGATGGATGAGGGCTGGAATCAAATCCAGTTGAATTTGGCTGATTTTACCAGGAGGGCTTATGGAACAAATTATGTCGAGACATTACGAGTTCAGGTTCATGCAAACTGCCGCCTTAGGAGAATCTATTTCTCTGACCGCCTCTACTCGGAAGAGGAACTCCCTCCAGAATTTAAACTCTACCTTCCAATGCAGGTAAGGATGGCCTTGCACCATAGCATTAGCTATTAGTTGGCTTTTGTAACTTCTTGGTGTTTAATTGCATTCTTATTTTAAATGGTTTGATTGCAGAAGGCATGAGAGTTCAGAATTGCCACTGCTGAAAGAGCTGGTGCTTGAATGTATTTATCATAATGGATATCAATCAACTGGTTCTATCTTAATTTTCTTGGGTTTTACGATGTTATGAGAAGCTACCAAATTCCAGAAATTATCTGCTGGACAGTTGGTCCGTTACATTTTGGTTGGATTGTCTAGACAGCAAGTGGAACTAGTTTTGATTTGTTGTTCTATATGTAATTGTTTGCATGCTTCATGAATTATAAGTTTATCTTTATTTGCTGGGCAACTGATTTTGTGAGCTTTACTGCCTGTTTCCAATCTAGAATGCTTGAAAAAAAATGCCTAAATTGCAGAGTCTGAGTCAGCGCTCATTCCCTTAATGCCTCTGATCAATAAGTTTGCAATGGCAATGACAATAGCATGACATTTAATCATAATCTAACTTGTCGTTCTTGAGGACATCTAAATTAGTTGAAGCCACCACTGAAGTGGAATTGGTTGGAAGCCAACCAAGATGTGTTAAATGATTAGCTTTGTGCTGCAATTCTTTCTAGTTTTGCTTATATTGGCAAACTCAAAATTTGACATACGCTTTAAGGTTATAAGAAAAGATAACTTCCATTTAAGTAGAAATACAATGCCCGCCACGGGGCCTAACTTAAAAAATAATATGGCATATTTCAAATTAACTGCTTCTAAATCTACTTCTGCATCCGTCTCTCCATCTATCATCCCAGCCTCTCCTTCACCATCTGCTTCTAACTGGCCTGCTTCTTGACCGCCATCTGTGTCAGGGCTTTGCTTTTGATGTTCTTCAGATGTTGGAGTGCCACCTTGGGAAGTACTGGTTGCAGCAACCATTGCGTCAGTATCCATTGGAGCAGCTGAGGGTTCATCCGTTCTGATTCCCTCACCATCAATCTCACTCGCAGGTGTTGCAATCTAAGCCAAAGCAGAGAAACAAGCTTAAAATCGTTAAAAGATCAATATACACGAGATACCAAGATCAATAATCATCTTGTACATTGATCACCAAGGACTTGTACAAGAAATTTTGTTTTTTGAATTTGCAGCTGCAAACTTGATGCATGACATGACACCAAGAAAGAGACCAAGTGCAAGATGTTGATGCAAACACCTGATTATCGTCTGCTTGATTTGATGCATCCTTTGTCTCGTCCTTCTTGGCACGTTTAGACCTATCATTAGGTTTAGTTTGATATTTGGACCGTACGTCTGGGGCCAGAAGTTCTAGGGGAACAACTCCTTCAATACCATGGTCAGTAAACTGCAAGAAAGTTCCTATTGAATACCTTAGGCTAAGTTATTATACCCAAATCATACATTATGAACATCTTGTTAGGATCATACTCTAGAAAATCCATCCAAGTCCTGCCTTGCTGAAAAACGCAGACCTTTCCAGCAATATACCTGCATAATAAATCAATTAATACAATGCATATAAAAAAAAACTGATAAGAACTCAAATTGCTGCAAAAAGTAAGAAATATGCTTCTTGTTCACATTTCTATGTGCCACCTAATTAACCATAGACTTAGAAATACAATTGGAAGAGCTTCATACATGAATTCCGAATGTAAATAGGCCTTAGTTGAGGAACCAAACATATCATAGTATCAGACCTCCAGGCCAAAAATGGAATATTTAATACCACAAAAGTGCCATATGAAGTTCTGGACAATAAAATAAAGGACCAAAACTCACCCGGTTATTTTTGTGGTGATATTCAGCTTCTATTCCAGCTGATGGGTCCATCTGAAATTTTGATAAAGAAAATTAACTTATTTTGATGGCCAATATGACAAATTAGACCAATGTCTATAATATGTGAAGGACAAAATAAACGTCAAAAAACCACAAATGAATGTACAGATTCAACTTAAAGAAAACAGTTCTGTTGCTTACATCTTCAGCTAAGGGTTTCCAATATTCTGTGATGGAAGGTGTTCGGACACGTTGAGGATCAGTCAAAGCATTCTGGACATCAGAGTTTTTAGAGTTAAAAAAAAAAAAAAGCTAATCCAAATAAAAGAACAAAATGGAGAAATCAACTAACTGTAAATCACTTGTTTCCTCTATAGTCTATACTTTCTAAAACAACTGAAAATGGAAAAAAATTCATATCCCTTTCCTTTTTCCTCACCTGTTCTTTCTATTTTTTTTATGAACAACCAGAGCATGGCTGAATCAATATGCTTAAAATATAAATGAACGCAGCTGCTGATAGCAACAATCCAATATGCTGATTATGTGATGAAAATAATAGTTTAGGAGTTTAAGAAAATTGAAAAATAAATGATGGACCTATGGTTATGTTGCAATGCCATCTGAAGATAATACACACCGGATTCTGATCTGCCCACTTCCACAACTGAGAGAGTTCTTTATTCCCCAGTCTCCACCTTGGCCTACTGAAGGATAAAAAAAAAGCACACATTTTAGATGAATAGTTGGAAATGAGTAACGTAATCAATATCTAAAACAATAAATCATAAACAGATGAAAGACAGTGCTAGTACAGCTGGAAGGAGAATGAGGAGTTTAAGAACATTATAAAAACATGCAGACAGAAAAGCAATTAGTGCATTACTTTGTATAGAAAGATTGATCGGTGTTCATCAACTTAGGGCAACTTTGGCATTGCTATGCCAAATAGCAGTTTTTGGACTAAAAATAAGGAGGAATTTTTATGGGACGATGAAAAACATCCTCAATATCCAAAGATAGTTACGGCAGCAATATTATTCTCAAATCACCTAATATCCACCATTTCTATGACTTCAGACAATTGTAATCCTCACATGAATAGCATGATGGGTACTAAGGTTCATTCTGTAAACGACTTTAGTACCTGCATAATGTAGAACTGCCCAAAGTGAGTTCCAAAGTGAACCAACTATAGAAGCTTGTAAGCTCACGTTAGACGTTTAGTTTAGCACACTTATATGAGCTAATTGTTGGATTTATCCCAATCCAAATTGTATATAGACTATAAAATAAACATAAATGGAATACTTTAACTAATTATTTTCTGTCCTCCTGCCTCAAGTATCCTTCTTAAAACACATGAATGTCTAACAATATATATTATCATAAATTTAACAAAAATCATTTGGATTTAAAGTAAAATAATTATTTGGCCACCAAATTACATACCGTTTTTTAGTGCCGTCTTGGACAATTTTGTTCTCTATTGGTTGCTTTTCAAAAGGAGGGCAACCATCACGTTTCCACCACACCTAAAAGGCATGACTATTAGAAGTTAATTAAACTAATATGAGGATCATCACAAACTTTTAAAAGACAATGTAAGAGAGTGAGAAGAGAGAGACAATCAAACCAGAGTATGCTTACCCAATTCTTTCCACGTTCAAGTATATGCTCAATTTTGTGAAGAAAATCCTGTCCTTTAGGTGGAGTCATTTCAAGCAGTTTCTTCACACGCTCCTCACAAGTTTTTATTTCTTCTTTCTGAAATAAACAGAAGAAATAGGAGCAAATTTTAATATTTTGTAAAAAGTACATATATGCATCTACCAATGTCTATGAAAACATACATTTATCATCAAGCACAAGTGCATACAAAACATTATTTTAAAAGAGGGATAGTGAAATGAACTTTAATTCCCATTCATGAATAAAAAAGCAGTTAATTTTTCTCACAAGGGGTAATAGAAAAATGAGGATATCAAAGAACAGAAAAAAGGTGTTCGAAGATACAGGCAAATTAGGCAAGAGGTTTGCTGCTTATGAACAAAAGGAGCATAATAATAACTTAATAAGTGGTCAGAAGCAATATCCTATTACATGACCTGTCAACCCATATTCATATCTACATTTATTCAAAGGCACTCCCTGAACCATAATGATGCAAATTAAGGATACTGATAACTAGAGGTTACTTAACTCAACCTCCACATAAACGAGCCCGTGACAAATGCAATATGCTTGAAAACAAGGGAAGTCTTCAATGCAAAGCACTATCTCTCACCCAATGTCCTATGAGACAATTAAATTGAGCATAAAGTTCCCATGAGATGTACGAAAAATGGGCATGAGAAATTTTTAAATGTCAGCGATATTCTTTTGCTTGATGCATAGTGAGAAAAAAAAATCCTAAAAGGATTACAATAGAAGACAGATGTCCATATTTCACTTGTAGTTAACTACATTCCCATCAAATGGGCATACTAGTTAAGTAGCATATGCACATAGGTTTTGGATAATGTGGCATTTTCAAATTACACAAAGCAAAGATTAATAAAATACAGATACTATAGCGTGAATTTAATATATCCTTCTCAAACCTAACATTTGGATATTAGAAAAGAAACACATTTATGAAGTTTCAATATTTTAAACTTACAAAACCAATAATGAAACACCACTAACCTTGCTTTCAGATGTCAAATCTTTGTCATTCTTTCCTGGAGCCTACCAAGATAACCAAAGTTACTTCAGCAAATAATGACACAGATTAAAAAAAGAAATCTGATGAGATGCAAGAAAAAGACTTCCATTTAAAGCCTCCAGCAATAACTACCTTAAGATAGTCAAATAAAATAAGGCACTGCACAAGAATATGGCGTCGAAAACTTGGATCTTTTAACTGGAAAATAAACAAAGAAAATGATAAAATGAGAACTAAATCAAGATGTTCTGTGTAATCACTTCATATGTTCTAACACCAGTTACCTCTAAGCCCATTAATTTACTACTTGTGAGATATTTTATGTTAAAAGTTGCTGCCTCTTCCTCCAAGTTGTTAGCATCTCCTTCTTCCTCACTTAAAGGCTGAGCATCAAAGGTATTCAACACCACCTGTACATCTCAACATTTAGGAAAACATTAGACATAAAAGTCAAACAATAACCAGCACTAACATTTTTATGGTCACAAAAAAAAAAAAATGATTATGCTACAGCGTGATATTTTCCATCAAGCAAAAAGATACAACTCACTGCAAGAGAAGAAACTGACCATCAAACTGGATGTAAATCTCTGCCACTTTGTTGGAGCAACTGATAGAGAAGCAGGGTTACAAAAGTGGTCCTGAAAATCATATTTGTAAAAGAACTTAGCTCAACTATCAAGGTATCTTCAGATATATCTTCTATTATTTGTCTCATAATAGTTGAAAAGGTGAAGTTAATTTAAGGTAGACTAATACTACAGGATGGAGCCTGGGATTAAGATGATTACTTCCTTTGAAACCAAGCACTAGTAATTTTCATAAATAACTTCAGGAATAAATTATTTGTGACAAGGATATGCTTGCAGAAAGACAATTAGCTCCTTTTCTCCACAAACAATAAGTGTAAACCGCATAGTTTACCTGTAAACTCCACAAGGTTATGTAGAAGTTGAAGTCAACAGACATGCCTGACAGAAAGTACATATTAGTACACAAGATCCTAAAGCAAAGCAATATGCTATATCAGTAGATTCAAAGTTCAATTAGAATTCTGTGAAGCTAGGTTGTACCAGCAGGTGGGTCTTTCTCATATTTAGTCTCATTTGATGTGTTGAAAACTCCTTTTATGTTCACAGCTGCAAGCATTAAGGTAGAGGGAAAAAATGTAACATGAAACTCAATGTAAGAATCCTATACCAAAGTATAGATGATTGCCGAACATCAATCTAATACCTGAACGCTCAGATAATGGAAAAAAGTGTGAAAGAAACATGAGAATTCGTCCGCAAAACACAACATCATTTGCCTGTAAAGTCATATTCAAGCATATTAGCACAGAAGTCAAAATTTAGAATAAAAATGCCAAAAACTAGAAGTTACTGGAACCTTTATGCCAAGTTTCTTTCCTGTTTTGTGATTTTAATAGAAAAGATGGAAAAAAGGGAGAGCAAGCCAGAGTAAAATCTCCAAACTATAAAGGCAAACATTCTATTTCAAGAAAATTCTAAATCTAATTTTTCTGTTTATAACTGTAGTTATTAAGCATCCTTACACTTTAGCCATTATATGACAAGCAACCCAACAAGAATATGAAAAGGAGCAAACTAGCAAAAGGGATTAATAGTTGAATTCACATTCATAAATACTGAAAATCATAGTCAGAACATTCTCAAAAAAAAAAGTCATGGTCAGAAAGGATCCTTCCCAACAAAAGGAGGGGAACTAGAGAAAGTCTTCACCACAAAATCATCATGCAAAGAATATCAAAAAACTTTCTTACATGGAAAATCAATATTTGAAGAATATTGCATAACATTACACAATCACTGTTAAATGTAACCTTTTCAAGCTAATTCACAAGCAGCTTCTGATGTTAGCAAAAATCAGCAAACAAGAGATCATATGTCAAAAAAGGAAGTGCATGCATATCTGGGTATTCTGTACACTGTGCATTGAGGCACCTTTGAAAGGCGACGAAGAAGCTGGTTGCAAGTTCTCAACATCACAAGTTTTCCACGAGCAAAAAGTTCTTGCTGTATGAAATGCAGCCATCAAGTATTCATACAAGCACTGGTCAGGAAAGAACATGCAGGACTAAAGCCAGATTGTTTAACTGAAGACTATAATATTGGTAAATGGACATACCTTCCCAAGTATATCTTGCTTACTTTCAATATAACCAAAAATATCTTTGCAATTTCTCATTGTAGACATTTCGGTCAAGTCTTCCAACAACTGGAATATCATACCACCTTCAACATGTTCTCTCTCACAAAGATACAACACAACATCTGGTAGCACCAGAAAAAAAAAAAAAGGAAAAATCTGTTAGTGAGAGACATTAAAATAAGAACCCACAAAGAAAAAAGCAAGCCCTATGAGAGAAAACATAACTAAATAACAACATGTAATCATATCATTAGTGATTTTCAAGCTCTATGCAACTGCATCGTAATAGGCCATTTTAATTGACATAGGACAACAAAGACACACCAGGCAAAGTGCAGGTGCACTCGCAATAAAAAATGTGTTGGAAAATTCAACACTTTCAAGATCTCTCATACCGAAGACAATACAATTTAGCGTATACAAAGGCTTCTCAAAATATATATTCTTCTAGATACTATCAACCCCTTCACAATTCCTGAAATTGTATGCATGTGGCAGCCAATATGTGCATTACAACAACTCAGAAATAGCATTTAAAATTTTCATCTAGGATACAACCTAGTCGTTGATATATGATTGAACATTGTCTTCTTGACAGTTATTGTTTCTACCATTAGCACATAAGAATGCACTTCCCTAAAACTTATCTTACTGATGAATTTGCATCAATTTATACAATCTTTTTACTGCATATTCACAAATTACCAAATTTTATCAATATTATTATCATTCAAAATTCAAATCTATTAAACATTTGTTAAACAAAAATTAGAAAAAAAAAATCGCAAAAGTAAAATTTAGCAACTTATCATGTACAGACCTAAAAGACGAGGAATTTGGCCCTGAGAGTTTTCCCCGTCATCAGTCGATTGGCCATACTGCATTATTTGCTCCCATGACTGTGCTGCAGAAGACTGTACCAAAGTAAAGCCAAAATTCTCAGTTTGATGGGAAGAGAAAAAAAAGGTCAAGGTAGTAAGTAGATGATCTAGAATAGAAAGAAGCCTACATGCTTAGTTAGAAATGTGGTCTATTTCAAAGGGTGGCAGACAAGTTTCAAAACAGACTCCAAACATTATACTTCTACCTTTGCAACTAACAGATCACCTAACAGCAATGATCTCCCAAATTGAACAAACACACACACACAAGTGCACATATTTCTATTTAATTATCCTATATTCTAAAAAAAGTACAGATAAAATAAATCTTGAAGACCAAGTAATGCATATACTGAATGAAATGGATTTCCTTCACTATCAACTTAATTTATCCCTGCATGGACAATCGCAAAGTGCAGATAAAGTAAAATCCATGGCTACAAGTCTGTAAGACATGTATTGCTATTTAAATAAGTATGTAAAATACATACATACCACTAGCTCCTGAAGCAATGTCCGAAGCATATTTTCTAACAATTGATTCTCATCTTGGGCTAATTTTGTTTGCCTCTGTCATTTAACAATTCAATGAACTGAATAAGAATTAATTAACCCATGTAAAGGGGGAAAAAGGAAACAAAATAATTATAGCACGTTATAGCTTTGCTTAGTAAAGGCCAACATATATCAAAAATAGGCTAAAACACCATGAAAATTATGTCATCCAGAACAAGGGACTTCCTCAGAATTCCAAAAAATTAAAGAAAGAGGGAAAAAATTCAATAATATTTAGCTTTGGTAACTGGGTAAATAATATCAGAACCTTTGCATAAGTATCTGAATACACACAACCCTCTCTCCCAAGTCAAAAACACAAAAGCAAGGCTAATACATAAATTTCAAATAATCATGCTTTTGTATAGGATATCATCCAATATATTTGACAAGCAACACTCTAATTCAATTACAGACAGCATAATCAAGTGCTGAAATATAAGATAACATAATACATATATCTGAAATACTGCAGATGCAAAGACTCACTTGAGGTTTAATAAATTCTTGAACAGTCTGGAGAGCAAAGCTTTCAGGCGGCCCAGGCTGGAGTATCGCCTTTCTGAATTCTTCCTGAAAACAACAAATAACAGAAAAAAGAAAAAAAGAGTCATAAATGTGAATATAAACCCAAAAAAGGGTAAAACCAAAGACATAATGCCCGAAATCTACAGGAGAATACGTTTTCTCTCAGATAGTTAATGAAATTGTGCAAAAAATGCTGAAATAACAAATCATAAACTAAAACACTAATGAAGTTTCAAAAGCTAAGAGTAATCTTACCATCATAATGAATGAATCGCACAGCCTCGAGGAATCACAAATTAACTCTCAATACTAACGTATTATCAATCAGTCAATCTGCTATTTAAGGTTCCATAATGCAAAAAAAAGTAAAAAACAGATCAGGTAGGGCACGAAATTGAAGAATATAAGCCCTATAATCGAAACAAATAAGTAGAAGAGAGGTACTGCTGTGTTATTTTGGAAGCCAAGATAATAACAGAGAGAACGTCCGGCGAAGAAGAAGTGAGTTTCAGTTTACGAGTTACCACCCAAAATATAAGGGCTTTTGGGCCTGATCTGCACTGTGGGTCTCGGGTAGCCTATCCCTCTTTCCTATCCCTAGTCTAATACATCTGATCAATATGAGAAGAGCTCATCAAAGAAAAACATATTACACTTAAATATATATAAATTAATACTACATAAATTAATAATTTTTTTACTATTCAGACTTAATTAAATAAGTTAAATTGATACTTAATTAATTAATATTTATTTAATTAATAAAATTAAAATTCATGAATTCCAATAATATTAATTTATAAAAATTTTATATATCATTAAATTTCTTTTTTAAATGCATGCACCATTATATATTTTTCTTATTAAAATAGATTAGAACTCGAGATTTTAATTAAAATTGAAGGTTGTACTTACTAGCAAATTAAACTAAGGATATGATTCAATATTTTATCAAATCATTTAATAGTTCTCTTAAAGCTTTTCTTGATTATTATTTATTTTTAGTTCTCTTAAAGCTTTTCTTTATTATTATTATTGTTGTTAAATCTTAAAGCTGATTTTAAATGATGAACAATTGGCTTCAGAGAAGGAAGCTCTGTTCTTGATAATTCCCTATAGCTATTAGTACTCTTATATAGAGTTCTGAGGCTGCCACTTTCAATTACTGCAAACTGATATCAGTTTCCGAATAAAAATGGATGTAGAACAACAATTCATACTAAAACTGGAAAGCATCATGTAAAGATACATAAAGATTATACATGCAATGCAGGGTATTTAAATTAGACCAGGACCCTCAAACTTTTCTTGAATAAGCTTTCTCAAATTCTCTGCCATCAATGGAGTTAAATATTTACTCCAATCTCCAAGTTTACCTTTCCTGAAAAAATGCATTCTTTGGGGCTCCAGAAGGTCTTCTACCATTCTTGTTTACCTCTAAATTACTAATTTTGAAAGGAGATTATATGCTTTATAGCAACTATAGGACACAAAAGCCTTTGTAAAGATAAAGATAAGATCTATTTAATTTTGTTTCTTTAGGAAGTGTTCAGACAAATTGTTGAAACTCATGTTCACTTGGGTTTTCTTTTTCTTTAGGGGTGTGTGTATTTTCCATGGAAATTGAGAATTCAAATGGGAAACTCTGCCAAGATTTTATTTTCTTTCTTTTCAAATGGGAATTCAAATGGGTGTTTATTCTCTTTCTTTTCAAGTGAAGAAGAGTGGGTGAGAATTCAATCAAGTTCGAGTTTAAATGGTCACAGACTCACAGCAAATGAGAGTTATTCTTAGCACTGCTTTTGTAATTCACCATCCTTCACATTAGAGTCTAAGGAATAGGTAACTTCATCAATTGTTTGAGCACATTGACGTATTTATTATGAAAGAACCAATAAACAAATAAAAGCAGGACTAGTATATAAATTTGATTAATTTTATTACTAAACGAAAACAATGTTAATTAAATGAAATCAATCTTATAGCTGTTTAACAAATAATAAAAAAGCAAGAATCTATTGCATAGAACTGGATTTGAGAAACTGAGAGTAATATTGCTTCTGTTTAACTCCATAAATCATCAAAGCTTGGGATTCCCACAAGGCTGCTATAAGAGTCCTCCAGGCTTCCATTTTCTAGGTAGTCAAAATTGATAAAATTCTTTGGATCCCATTCATTTGCTGCACTAAGATGATCAAGTTCTCCAAATATTGGCTCCATTACTTCACATGTTCTTTCTTTTTCTCCCACATTAACAATGTTGTTTGTTTGTGGGTAGTCCTTAACAGAATTAGAATCCTCCAGGCTTCCATTTTCATTGTCTTCAGAATTGATAAAATCCAATACTGGATCCCATTGATCTACTGCGCTAATATGATCAAGTTCGTCAAATATTGGCTCCGCTACTTCGCATGTATTTTCTTTTTCACTCACATTAACAATGGTGTTTGTTTGTGGGTTGTATTCCTCAACAGAATTAGAACCCTCCAAGTTTCCATTTTGATCGTTGTCAGAATTGATAAAATCCAAGATTGAATCCCATTGATCTGCCGCACTAATATCATCAAGTTCATCAAATACTGGCTCCGTTACTTCACATGTGCTTTCTTTTTCACCCACATTAATAATGGTGTTAGTCGGTGGGTTGTACTCCTGAACAGAGTTGCTGCAATTTTGTACTGTTTCTTGGCTTTGGATTACAGAGTCTTGCTCTATACCAGAACCCCGAAATCTTTTAGGCGATCGCTGATAATTTTCTTCCTCTGCAGAGCTACGCTTTCTTGGATGAAGCTTCTTGTAGTTGGAAGTGTCAAGTTCTAGATATATTGTTGTAGTTCTTGGATTTTCTTTATCTAAATCTTTATTTCTGATTCTGCAAATAACATATTCATCTTTTGGTCGAACAGAAAACTCATGCATGATCCAGTGGCCATTCCCTCTAGCTTGTTGAGCAAAACCTTTCTGTACTTGAAAAACTAGCAATTTCTTGAACCCAATAGACCGACCTTGGCAATCTTTAACAATTTCAGTATTTTGGCCGTCCCAAGTTCCAATACCACCAGTTCTCTTAGTCATGGATCCTTTATTATTCTTCTTTTTCAACTTCGTGAACACATAGAAGCTCTGCTTCAGATTTTTGTCGAACAACTTCCACGGCTCTTTGTTTCCATACAAGTCATACTCTTCAGAGTCAAGAAAAGGATCATAAGGAATCATCCATCCGTTCAATTTCGATGGAAGAAACAAACGGATGATTTCTTCATCAGTGGGCAAGAATCGGACACCAACAGGCAGAGAAGAATCAAGAGACAGAGAAAGGTCCTCCATTGTTGATTATTGTAAGCTTCTAATTTCTGCGTTATTGGCACTCTTAAGTAACTAACAATATTGATGGTCTGTGGCCCATTTATAGTGTATTGGAAAAGGTGGGTCCATAGAAATTTCCTTTGACTTGAGTGGTAAGCTAATTTTGCAAAAATAAAATCTGTTTTAGGCCTTTAAAACAATATTTTAAATAATCATCAATATAATTATTCAATTCAAGCTTGTCATCACACTTATCAATTAGTATAAATGATTTAATTAAAAACAGTAAGATTTCTATATCAAATCATAAAACAAAGAATTGCAATGAGTCTCAGTTTGTCTAAAAATTGTTCACTCAGTCACTCTGTAAAACTGGAAAGTATATGCATATACAAAAAGTCAACAACATCAGGATTATATAAGCATAACATGAAATCTGAAAAGAAAATGCAGGATCATGTTTATTAAGCATCAGAATTCAATTGAATCGAATTTTTGCTCATTGATTTATTCCAAACCGTGCAATATCCAGTAACATGATATCTGAAAAAGAAATTGTAGGATTGATCAGTTTTATCAGGCATCTTTCTGGACTTCGCAAGATTGGAAATTAGACCAGAGCCCTCCAGCTTTGCTTGAATAAGCTTGTTTAAAAGATCTACCGTCAAGGGAGTTAAATAATTGCTCCAATCTCCAACTTCAGCTTTCCTGCACTGTTTGGAGGTGCTGCGAAATGCTTCCCATTCTTGTTCAACTCCAAAATTTTCATGTTCTCAAAATTACATATTCTTGATATTTCCACTATGATACCCTGTTCTTTTTCCTCTGTAGAAAAAGGAAATCCCCAAAATTCGGCTATTCTTTTGGTGTATATTAAGATATATGCTTTGAGATCTTCATATTTCAAGAACAAGACCTTGTTAAGACTTTTAAGCCTTGCTTTCTAATACTGTAATACCTAACACGTCCAAAACTATGGATTCCCATGCAATGCAACTCAAAAGCCTCCACCAGAGGAATTGATGAACCCACCGTTTTGATTGGAAGCCTTTTAGCAAATTGCCAATAGGACTATAGGAGATGAATTGGTCCAAAGAGTTCCTACACATATAAATGATTTTACAATTAGAATCTTTAAAGGAAGTTAGCAACTATTCAAATAATGTATTGGTGATAGAATATGCTTGGGTCAAAAATAGATTCAGTATCAGGGGACTGGTTTTTCAAGTAAAGATCGAATTCAAGGAAAGAAAAAAGCTTTAATGAATGGGCTGTCATGGATTGCAAAGTGGGTACGATTTGTGATCAAATAAATAACAGATTTCAACCAAATATTGCCTGATATTGTGATACTGCCAAAGAATATATCAGTATCATGAGCTTGGAAATGTTTTTGAAAAGAGAACATAGCTTTAACTACAATTGATGTACACCAAAAACCTTGATAAAGATAAAGATGAGATCTATCAAATTTTATTTCTTTAGGAAGCAATGAGACCAACTCTTCAAACTCGTCATCACTTACAGGGGTGTTGAAGGTGGTAGTGTTTGTGTTTTCCATCAATTAAGAATGAAAAAATAGGAGACTCTGTCAAGATTTTTTCTTTTCAACTGAAGAAAAAAGAAAAACAATGAAAATTAGGGTGGTTTCAAACCATGAAACCACCACATGTCAACATTAAAGGAGTATTGAATATGACCAACAGGCAACAACAGACTGACCAGGATGTTGCAAAATTTTGTTTTATTCCCATATTTTTTAATATTACTTTTTTAAAAATATACACAACAGCCTCCAAAATTTTTAACCTTTTATTTCTTAAATATATATTTTTCTTTAAAAAATATGTATTTTTCACCCTCAAATTTATCCAAATTCTATCAATTATTCATATATAATTTTAAAATTATAACTATGAAATTCTAATATTTGAAAATTATTTATATATTTATATTTATTTTTAAAATTATAACTAACAACACTTCAAAATTTATAATTTATATAAATTCTCTAAAAATTTTATTTATTTTTTCACTGACAAATTCATCCTTGTTTCATATTTTTTAAATCAATAAATAAAAAGATAATTAATTTTTATATCTATTTTTTATTTAACAAAAAATTACCGATCATACATATTATATATGTAAAACTTTAAATAATGATGAGTTTTTAGTCTCTAATCATTTTATATTATTTGATAAATACTTTATTATAAAACTATTTATCTAACATTTTAATATTTTTAGAATAATAATATTAAAGTAAATCAGAAATTTAAACTTGAATATTAACATTGAAGTCAATTTCGTTATAAATGTAATATTATTTAAAAATTAATAAAAAAAATAAATATTAAAATAATTTTATTATTTTTTATAGATTTCTCTCCATTCGAGTATAAATTTAATCAGACTCAATAAATTTAAATATTACGTAATGATTAAAAAAAATAATTAACAATAGAGTCATAGTATGGATTACAAATGGGACTTGCAACTCTTTCTTAGCCTGCTTGAGCTAAAAGCCCATGGCCTCTTCACAAAAGCTTGAGCTAAAAGGCCATGGCCTCTTCATAACTATTAGTAAACCGAATTTGCAAATTGTACAAGGGTCGATGACCATATAAACAGGGATGGCAATGGGACGGGGCGGGGGCGGAGGAATCATCCCATCTCCACTTCCGTCTTAGCGGGAAATTCTCATCCCCGTCCTCGTTTCACATACGTGGATAATTTAGTTTCCATTCCCATCCCCATCCCCGCGGGGATCCCCGTTCTCCGCTTAAATTTTTAATTATTAAATTTGTTTATATTTATAAAATTCATAAATAATAGCTAAAAATATGAAAAAATTTATTTAGAAAATATTAATAAATTCAAACATACAAAACATCAATCAAAAATAATTAAAATATAAATATTTTAATATATTAAAAATATTCAATAATATTTTTTAATAAAACATTAAAAATTCAGGATATATTAAAGTATGAGTACTTGAACAAATTTAATCTAATAAGTGCTTTCAATAAATTCCAACAATCTCATAAGAATTATTTCTTGAATAAATTATTTCTTATATATATATGTTATTAATAAATATAATAATTAATTAAATATAATAACGGGTCTCCACGGGAACGGGGATGGGGATCCTCACGGGGTGGGAAACACACTCTCTGTCCCCGCCCTATCCCCGCTAACGGGAAAAAAATATTTTCTATCCCCGTTCTCATGGAAAGATAAATCGGGAAATTTCCATCCCGTTCGGAACAAATCTCCGCAGGGAATGGAGATTCCTCATCTCATTGCCATCCCTACATATAAACGATCAAGATACTGGTCGTTTGTCATCAAAAGACTGCCGTTTTTCATTGTTGAGTAAATTAAATCAAATCAATTTAATTAACTCCTAAAATTCTACATAATATATTTGAAGTGATCTCTAATTCATTGCTAATTGCTTATGCTGTATGCCTACTCATAGTGAAATTTAGTCCCTTATTACAACCCTAGACCTGTAATTTTTTTTTTTAACAATGAAATTTTATTTGTTTATAGTATAGGGTGATTCAATTGGTTTTGATTTAATAATTTGAAAAATTAAATTTGTAAATTGAATAAATTTTTTTATATTAAATTAAATCACTACTTATATAAATTTATAATTTATGATTCAATTCAATTTAGTTTAAATTCATTTGAGTGGTTTAGGAATATCTTTATAAGATAATAAGGCGGTTTATTATTAAATTAATTTTTTGCATGATATTTAGGTCAAGTTAGTATAATTGAAAATTAAATATTGTTTTAAATATAAAATAATATAAGTAATATAATTTTTAAATTATTAATATATTAAAAAATTAATATTATCAAATAATTTAAAATAATTAAGTGTTGAAACAAGTTAAATAATAAATTATATTTTATAATTTAATTAAAGATAAATCATCCACGCATAGGCATTAGGTTTTTAAATGTTTTATATTTATTAATTAATTTTAAAATGAATATCTTGTAATTAATTCATAAGAGGAGAGTAGTGCAAGGGGTAGACATGTGAATGCGGAGGAGCACTACCACTCTACCACATGATAACAATCTCTCCTACTTCCAACAAACGACATCCGTCCTTCAGATAACGACATGAAGCCCACTGGGCCCACAACCCACACGTGGCCATTCCCAATTCCCGAGACAAAAGCACAACTCCGTCAAGCCCACCGTAAAGGCGAATCTTAACCTCGAAGCGAATCTCGTAACGGTGGGAAAATTTGGCGGTAAAATAACCTAACTTACATGACATGTCAAATTCCCATTGGTCCTTTATGTATGTATCCCATTATGTCATGTATGTATGTGCAAAAGTCATGTTGGATTTTCCCGCGCTAGTAAGAGAAGAAAGAGATTGACACCACACTGATAGGGTTTCCTCAAAAAAGGCCCCAAAGTTTTAGAGAGAGAAAGGAAGAGATTAGGGTTTCATTTGCCAAAAACCTAATTCTGTTGTACTTTTTTTCTGACTGGATCTGAAGGGGTGTTGTTGGTTGGTGAATTGAAGCTAGGGTTTCATTGCTGGATCTAGAGATCAGTGAAATTTTAAAGATATTTTCGAGATCTGTACCACAAACACCGTATGTTTCTATTTTATTGTTTTCCAATTATATTTTTTGTAGACCAAAATGTAGTTTATGTACTTTCTGATTTTCTTATGATTTTTGATTTTTATTATATGCTTAACTTGAACTGAAAGTGGGTTTGGTTGGGTTTTTTTGAAATGATTATGTTTTGTATTTTTGGGTTAAAAAGCAAGATTAGCACTCGCTAGACGCTAACTAAACCATAACTATTGGTTTTTGCCGGGAAGTAAATTTAAAAATTGTACTTATTGAAATTAATTTGGGTGGGCTATGGTAGGTCTTGTACATTCTTGCAATTTTGTGGAATTGGTTAGCTGAGCAGCAAAATTTTGGATCTGCTCTGTCTAATTCGTCTTTTAATTTGAAATAGGATTTTCAATGAGCTCAGCTACTTCAAAAGATATGGCAGACACAAAGCCTTCAACTACACCAATAAACAATTCACATAACGATGGAAGTGAAGGGGAAAATGATGCCATTGAAGTACGATTCTCAGAGTTTTGTAAGGTATAAGCTTTTCAATTTTTTTTTTCCTTCCTGATGTATTTGATTTGGAGAAGTATATTATGACTATCTGTATGTAGCCTCTGCTTAATTAAATTGAAAATGGGATTTATCACCAGACTGGATTATCAGTGGATGCGGACACTTACAATGAAGCTATGAAGATTTTCAAAGAAACAAAACATCTTCTTGCGGCAAACGTTTCAGCTATTGGGAATGGAACGGTAAGATTTTCCTCTTTATTTTTTAAACAATTTATGTGTATTTTTTTTTACGAGGGAATAAGTTGAAGAACTAGTCGAGTTAAAATTTTATGTATTAGTTGGAAGAAGCAGAGAGGTTTTGGTTTGCTTTTGTTTCTTTCTCTGTTAAGAGGTTGGGCGAGAAGGATAGGGATAATCTGCTGCAGAGGTCTGATGATAATGGGCTTACCTTATGCCAAATATTGAGATGTACCAAGCTGAAGTATGTTTTCCTTATTAGTTCATTTGCATTTATATAGTTTTAATTCTGGATTGCTGTACTAAATCTAGTGGTTTTGTTTTATAACTTGCAGCACTGTGGACTTCTTTAAAGAGCTACCCCAATATGTTGTCAAGGCTGGTCCAATCTTGAGTACTATGTATGGTGTGGATTGGGAGAACAGACTTCAGGTATTGATGTGGCAGAGATTTAGGGTTGCATTTTATTCATTTTTTTTTTTGTTAATTTCTGTTTATATTTATGTTCTGCTTTCTTCCATCAGGCAAAGGAGTTGCAAGCCAGTTTTGTGCACATGTGCATTTTAAGCAGGTAGGCATAATTGTTATTGCTTCTATTGCTCTAGACAATGCTACAGGCTTTTTACTACTTTATAGATTGTCTATTTCATGGTATTTATATATCTTTTTTCTTTGTTGAATAATCTCGAATTTGCTTTTTGTGGGAAAGTAACAATCTTTTCTTGTTTATTCCTGGTTTACTTGTGTAAAAAATGCTTATCAAAGTGTTCTAGAAGGTTGATTATAAGGTGCGATGCTGATTCATAGAATTCCTTGTAGTTACATTTTACTGCACAATTATCAGTATAAACACTAGAATATGGGGAATAGGCATCGTGATTGGGTTGGCAATGTTTTTACCTTTCTATATATGGTGCAAAGAAATGAATCGTTTACTTCTAGTTTTATTTTGATTGTTCATCTTCAGCCACCTGTCCTCAACTTCATTCAACTGAATTTGGAGTGCAGTTTTTTCATGAGTCTTTTTTTAAAACTGTTTTTACATAATTAACATTGTCTCTTGTAATTAAATTGTTGAAGGCACTATAAACGTGCATATCGGGAACTTTTCTTGTCAAGCGATGCAAATGTTGAAAAACAGTCTGCAGTTTCCAGTGACACAGCATTCGTGTCAGAATATCATCGTTTTGGATGGTTGCTGTTTTTGGCACTTCGAGCACATGCATTCAGCCGTTTTAAAGATTTAGTGACTTGCACAAATGGTTTGGTTTCTGTACTGGTTAGTTACAGTCCATATATTTCATCAGTTACTGATACTGTGCTATTGGTCTTGTTATGAGGAATTACATATTACTGTCTTTTTTTTTTCTTTTCAAATTTAATTCTGTATGTTGGTTTCTTACATTTTATGCCTAGGATATTGTAGTTCTGTCAAATGAAATCAGCTATATTTTTTTGCATTATGCTTTTATAAGATTATCTAGTATGATGGCATATATTGAAATGTTCTTACTATTCAAAGGAATCTCTCAGGCTGTTTTGATGATTCATGTTCCAGTTCGCTTCAGAAGTTTCAATTTGAACGATTCTCAATGGTTTGGTACTGATCTTGCATTTTTAGCCCTTCTTGTTAGAAATTTTCTTCTCTTTTTTCTTGGAGAATTTCTATGTTTGGAATTGTTTACTTTGTGTCTGATTACTTTTTATGCATGATCAGTTAAGAAGGGAGACAAAGGTGTTGACTTACTGTCATCACTTTGCAACAAGTATGACACCTCAGAAGATGAGTTGAGAAAAACAATGGAGAAGACCAATAATTTAATAGCAGATATCTTGAAGAAGGAGCCATGTTTGGCATCTGAGTATAAAAATGAAAACTTGGAAAACATTAATACAGGTATGTTAGAAAAGTTTTCCATTTTTACTTCTCTGGATCTTTTAACATGGGGCAACATGTTCTCATTTTATGCTTCTGAAATTCTTGTTCTCTTTGATGCACAGATGGTTTGATCTATTATGAAGATCTAATGGAAGAATCATCACTGCAGTCCAGTTTGAATATTTTAGAGAAGGATTATGATGATGCAATTCGTTGTAAAGGCGAACTGGATGAAAGGGTATTTATCAATGAGGAAGATAGCTTACTTGGTTCAGGAAGCCTATCTGGAGGTGCCATTAATGCAACTGGAACCAAGGCAAGTTTTACGTCAAATACACAACATATACAACTGAGATGTAAAATTTTATTGTTTGATGTAGGATCATTTTATTTGTTCTGTACAGAGAAAATTTGATCAGATATCCTCACCAACAAAAACAATTACAAGTCCTCTCTCTCCCCATCGATCCCCAGCATCTCATGCAAATGGCGTTTTTTGTGGCACAAACTCTGTGATGGCTGCTACACCTGTAAGCACCGCCATGACAACAGCAAAGTGGCTTCGGACTGTTATTTCTCCACTTCCATCAAAACCCTCAGCACAGCTGGAACGCTTCCTTGCATCATGTGATAGGGATGTAACTAATGATGTCATACGTAGAGCACAGATAATACTGGAGGCTATATTTCCAAGTTGTACTTTGGGAGATCGTTGTGTAACTGGAAGTCTGCAAAGTACAAACCTGATGGACAACATATGGGCAGAACAACGAAGGTTGGAAGCACTAAAGTTATATTATAGGGTTCTGGAAGCAATGTGCACTGCAGAGGCCCAAATACTGCATGCAACTAATTTGACCTCTTTATTAACTAATGAGAGGTTCCACAGATGTATGCTTGCATGTTCTGCTGAACTAGTTCTGGCAACACATAAGACTGTCACAATGCTGTTTCCTGCAGTTTTGGAGAGAACTGGCATTACAGCTTTTGATCTTAGCAAGGTGATAGAGAGTTTCATCAGACATGAGGAGTCCCTCCCAAGGGAGTTGAGACGTCATTTGAATTCACTAGAAGAACGACTTTTGGAGAGCATGGTGTGGGAAAAGGGCTCCTCAATGTATAATTCTTTGACAGTTGCAAGACCTTCTCTCTCTGCGGAGATAAATCGTCTTGGGCTATTAGCAGAACCAATGCCCTCTTTGGATGCAATTGCTATGCATATTAACTTTTCTTCTGGAGGCTTGCCTCCTTTGCCTTCTTTGCAGAAGCATGAGTTGTCTCCTGGTAATGTTTTTCTTTTTGAAAAAAAAAAAAATACCTAATATGAAGTTAGCAAGATTGGTTGCTTAAATTTGCTTGGGTTCTTATGTCTGACTGCGTTTCACCTGTTGTCATGTATCATTTTCCAGGTCAAAATGGGGATATTCGGTCTCCAAAGAGACCATGCCCAGACTATCGGAGTGTATTAGTAGAGCGGAACTCCTTCACATCACCAGTAAAGGATCGCCTACTGGCATTCAGTAGCCTTAAATCGAAGCTACCACCACCACCTTTGCAGTCTGCCTTTGCCAGGTATTTGGTATTTCTTAGAGGAAATGAAGTGGTATCACTGACCTCTATGGAGCATATTACAGCTTTTTTATACTATCTAATTATGAGTTCTGTGTGGATATTTGTTTCAGTCCAACACGTCCAAACCCCGGGGGTGGAGGGGAAACATGTGCAGAAACTGGGATTAACATATTCTTTAGCAAGGTAATAGACACAATGTTCGAATTTCGATGGTGCTTTTATCACCAACTTGACAACCTAAGAAAATTGTCATGTACTTGGAGTTTGGGATGCATAAGCACTCCTTTTTCGCTGCCTGTAATAGGGAAGGATATTTTTTTTTTGGGCAGTGGTGGTGGTGGATGGCTTTGGAGCCGTAATTTGAGGCATATAATTTGGGTGTGTAGTTAACCTGATATCTCAGTCATTAAGGGCGCAAACAAGCAGGGACTAGCTGATATCTCAGTTATTCAAGAGAATAGCAAGAGGTTGGCTTGAGTATTTTCAACCTTGAAATGGTGGACCCAAGCTTGTTTGAAACAAAATTTGATAACCTTAAGCTCTATTTTATTGACTTGAGTAGGTTTTAAAGCTCTGATCAGATGAGATCTACTTCTTATACCCATTGTGACTGACATTTTATCTATGGATGGATTGGTATTTTTTTTTTCCGGTGTAAGGAGGGCTTAAAGCCTAAGAAGAACTACAGCTAACCATGAGGCTATGCAACCCCAATTCTATCCGCAAATAACTTATCGATAAGCACCATGGGAGGGTGGTTCAATCTTTGAAAACCTCTAGCATGGTCAAGGGCCATGTTGGAAAGGCAATCCGCAGCTTGATTTCCTTCCCTGCAAGTATGCTGAACACTAACATCCCGACCTCAGCTTATGATAGTTTTACACCCATTGAGTGTTACATTTGTTTCTTAAGATGATAAATATTCTGAAAGACAATATCTGTTTGTCTAAGCCATTTGTTTAACCTACTGTTGAGGGTATTGGTGACAATTTGGAGGTCTATCTATTTTAATTGTCTATGATTCTGAACTCTCAAGAGTTGAGGTGTTAGTACCGAAATTGCTTGAATTGATTTTTTTTTTTTTATATTGGATGTTTTTCTCATCATCACTTTTGAATTTGATTGTGATTACATTATGTTGCGCCATTTGATTTAATTATGTTCCAACATTTATATGTACATACTTCTTGTGTTTCCTAGATTAATAAGTTGGCTGCTGTCAGAATCAATGGTATGGTTGAAAGGTTACAACAATCTCAGCAGCATATGAGAGAGAATGTCTATCGTCTTTTTCAACAAATACTTAGTCAGCGGACATCTTTTTTCTTTAACCGTCATATTGACCAGATCATCCTTTGTTGTTTCTATGGAGTTGCAAAGGTTTGCTGTCAATAATTTGTGAGAGTTTCTTGGTTGCTTTTGAATGCCCACATTCATCCTTCATTTTTGCTAATCATACTTTGATGTTTTGGCCTGCAGATTTCTGAAGTGGATCTAACCTTCAGGGAGATAATATACAACTATAGAAAACAACCGCAGTGTAAACCACAAGTTTTCCGCACTGTGTTCATTGATTGGTCATCAGCACGCCACAATGGAGTATGTTTCCTTTTCTCTACTCTCTTTGTTGTTGTAATTTGTGGATATCTGACCCCTTAAATGCTAATAAAACAGAGAACAGGCCAAGATCATGTTGATATTATTACATTTTACAATAAAATATTCATTCCTGCTGCAAAGCCTTTGCTGATGGAGGTTGGTTCTGCTGGAACAATTACAAAAGCCAGTCCAGTTCCTGAAGTCAATAATAATAAAGATGGTATTCTTTTGACATATTATTAGTGATTCTTAGTTTATATTTGGTGTCCCTACCATTGCTGTTCCAATTCATTTTTTTAAAATGCTTCTGTTTGTGTCCAATCAGGTCAACGTCCTGCATCACCTAAAGTATCTCCTTTTCCAAGTCTCCCTGATATGTCGCCAAAGAAAGTTTCTGCAGCACATAATGTGTATGTATCTCCATTGCGGACGTCCAAGGTACATGCTTATTTCTCAACTGTTCTTTTTTAGTGTTGACTTTGTGTCTTCATTCAAAAACTAGTAACCAACCTTGTTTGATTGAGCCCGCCAGAAGAAAAAAAGGAATCAGCATGTGGGAAATTTGGGTTATTTTCTGTCAATAATTTCTGACTTATTTAGTAAACATGGTTTAAGTTGTTGTTTATTTCGTCTTTCATCACTGAGTGAGAAGTTCTCATATGCTTTCTGCCTTGAATAATAGCATCCTTATTGGCCCCTTCTTTTTTACTCTGCATTTTTGGGCTGTGGACATCCTGGTGAAATCAAGCATGTAAAACCTTGTTTTTCCTCTATTTATAAATGAGATATTCAGGAATGAGCTAAAAGCTACAAATGAAGGAATCTTTTTCTAAAATAGTAGAAAATGATAAAGTTGACTAAAAATAAGAACTAAAATGTATTTCTGTAGTGAAACAATTATAATATGAAAGGCCTTTTTCAATTATACTGACAGAACATGATCTGCTTTCATGCTTTTAGATGGATGCTTTAATATCACATAGCTCAAGAAGTTACTATGCTTGTGTGGGAGAGAGCACTCATGCATACCAGAGCCCTTCGAAAGACCTAACTGCGATCAATAATCGTTTGAATGGGTATGCTTCCCTTTGGCAACAGACTCTTTGAGTACAAATTATCTTTTTTTTCTAGATCAATGACAATCATTGTCTTCGTATTTTTGCTTCAGTAATAGGAAGGTCAGAGGCACACTGAACTTAGATGATGATGTTGGTTTGGTTAGTGATTCTATGGTGGCAAATAGCCTCTGCCTTCAAAATGGGAGTTGTGCATCCTCATCAGGTGCACCTTTGAAGTCTGAGCAACCTGACCCATAATTCTACGTTTGCTTTGATACCCTTCCTGTAAATTCTATTTCTGACTAATTTTCCTGTTTTATGTTTTTACTATACTTAGAAATGTACGACACGGGGTGTTGTACGAGCGATGAGTTGTAGAATAGCCGCCACCACCCCCAACCCCACATGTGTTATGTAATCTAGATACTGAACCTGGAAAATGGAGATGACTTGACAAATTAAATAAAATTTACATTTTCTGCTACTTGTGAAATGTATGGACTTATCCTTATGGTGTGGCAGTGTTTCAAATTTGTAGATCACTCCAACCCCTGGTCAGGTGCCTACTTATTCATATATGGGAAGTAATACAAAGGCAGAAGAGATCTTATGGTCGCGTATCTATGACAAAAGAGTTTAGAGGATAAACATAAGAAGTGAAATATGATGAGATGCTTGTCCAGGACCTTCCTTCATTTACACGGATCCCTTATCTGAAAATTTAAATTTTACAATGATTCTATTCAAATATTTTATAATTTTCATGTTTGTAATGATTTTATGGAATTTCATTCTTTTAGTATAAAAAAAAATAATTTTAAAATAAATAGAAATTAAGTTATTTCACAAAAAATTGATTTTATTAAAATTTAATTTATAGTGAAATTTACAAATATATATCCTAAATTTCTAAAAATTTAATATTAAACAAATATAATTAAGAAAATAAATTAAAATAAATTCTTATGTGTATGCATGTTTGGAATAACTTTGTAATAAATCTTTAAAATGAATTTTTCAAATAAAACTTTATAAACAAGTAAATAAAATAATTTCAAGTTGTATGTGACTTCCTCCGAATTCCATTTTCCAACTTCCAGGAGAATATTTCTCAAGCTTAATTAGTTATTTCTCTATCCGAATCTTTTATCTTTTATCTCATTATTATTCTATATTCTTTTTATATGTTATATCATTAATAAAAAAAATAATAATATAATATATAAAAAAAAATAAAAAATAAGATGTCTAATGAAATAAAATGCGCTACATCATCTATAAAAAAAAAAAATATGATATGACGTATAAAAAAAATAATTAATTATTTTGATATCCCTATATTTTTTTAAATTATATCAAATTATACTTATATTTCTAAAATTATATTAAAATGTTCATATATTTTGCTTCTGTTAAAAAATGAGGTCTTTCCGTTTATTTTTTCTTCTTTTTTCCATAGTCAAAACTCAAAAAATAAACTTTTAATTAAAATATTTATGGTTAATTATTTTGATGTCCCTATATTTTTTTAAATTATACTAAATCGTCCTTATATTTCTAAAATTATATTAAAAAATCCTTACATTTTTTCATTTAATTCAAATCGCATATGATAATCTCACCGCCAACCAATTTTTTATCTGCACTGTTAAAATAAATTTTTAAGTCACATTCAATACTTGATTTTAATTTATCAGTTTTAAATTTACCCAATTTGAATCTAATTTTCATATAAAGTTTCACATCTATATTATAAATTTCAATAATTTTTTTTTTTTTTTTTTTTTAACTCTATAAGTTTTTTAGTAAGAAGAATTACTTACTGTCCTTGAAATTCTGGGATTATAATGCTTGTATTTTTATATCCCTGATAAAAATGATTTAAGAAATCAAAATTAAATTGAACGAAATGGAAAAAATTAAACCTTATGTAATTTTGATTATAACAAAATATATAAACGTTTTAATATAATTTTAAAAATATAAAGACAATTTAGTATAACTTAAAAAATTATAGGGATATCAAAGTAATTAATCCTAAATATTTTAATTAAAATTTAATTTTTTAGATTTTAACTAACAAAAAAAAGAGAAAATTGGACGGAAAGATCTCATTGTTTAATAAAAATAAAATATAGGGACGTTTTAATATAATTTTAAAAATATAGGAATGATTTAATATAATTTAAAATAATACAGAAATATCATAATAATTAATCTTAAAAAAACAAAGATGAAACATTAGATCCAATACAAAATGAGATTAGATTTATCATTTCTTAGTTGATAAATAACTCCATTTGGTATTTTAGTATAATATGCTATGGTTAGGACCAAAGTCAACGCTGAGCACCGAAAATAATGGAATAATACACAAATAATATTTTATATCTTGACTACTTGTTAATAATAATAAATAAATAAATAAAGTGTTATTTGAAACTAAGTCCATAAGCTCCCCTGCAATGGCTGCAGGCCTCCAGCAATATGTTGTATGTAGCTACGATTGCAAGCAGAGCACCATAACAGTTACAGAGTGTTAAGCTGCTCAATTCTTAGCTTGGAATAGGTTCGATTCTAGGGTTTGCAATTGAAGGAAGAAGAGGAAAATGGAAGAATAGGAAGAACAAAAGGGTTAGGGTGAGAAATAGAGAAAAGAATTAAGAGAAGAATAATATTTCATTGATAGAATTCGTAGTACCCCCACATTTACAATCCTTTAACTATTTATTTACATTTGTTTTAGTAGTACAGTCTGTATTGCTGCTGTTGTAATCTTTAACCGATTTCTAACAACTTTTTCCCCCCAAAAACTGAGGTAGGATCCTATACAGCTTATTCTATATCTGTTGACATGCACCCTTATACTTAATAGCAACACACTTTATTTATTATTATTAGCCAGTTAACTATTTATCTCAGCCCTTCATCAAGTAAATTCACTGCTGTCCTTCTTCCCTTTCTTTTTCCTTCTGTAATATGTAACACAGAGTTACTCCAATCTCACCCATCATGCTCTGTTCAATGTAGCACCAGAATAAAGTCAATTCCAATCTCAATCAAACCCATTTATCAAGTCTTCAGCGTCTGGCCCATTATATGCCAGGAAATTTCATCATAATTGTAGCTTTGTCATTGCTCAATACTAGCAGAAACCATCATCAAGAAAAGGGCTAATTTGCCATGGTAGAAGTTCTGATCACAATGGCTTGTATTCTGAAGAACCCTAAATTGGGTTGTACTTGTAATAGACTAGTTCTGAAAGAGATTACTCCATCCATGGATGTAAGCAAAAACTTGCCCAACCATGTAAAATTTGTGTGTTTTCTTTCTTGCTTTTTTCTGTGACATATATAATAACAAGTATGCAAGTAAACTAATTATTTTATGGATCATGTAGGTATCTTTAATTATAATTGTATATAATTATTTGCTTAATCAAGACTCCTAAATTGCTTTTCCAAGCAAATTGATTGCCTAATGTCTCAAATTGCTTATTTTGTTTCAAAACCAGCAATTGAACAAATATTTTTCAGTTTTCAATTACTCTGTCCAATTAAGCATGATAAAAATCAAGACTAAGGACTATCCTAATCATACATATACAATTATACAAATGAATATGTATGTACACACATATATCTGCTTTCTAATCATCCCTAATGTCAAGTCTCCGATAACTGGTGTTGTTTAATGACTAAAACTGAGCAATTTATGTTGAATTCTGATGAAGCTAGAACATCTCCTATCGTTCCAAGCTCTGGACAATCTTCCCAGTCACTTAAACCTGTTGTTATAGTTGAGTGCCCTCTTTCACCTTTCCCTACTATCAACAATGAAAACCATTCTCCCAGGCCTTTTAAAGCCTCCACTGTTTCCATCCCATTTTTCACATACTAGTCCTCGAATCTGACTTGACCTAATGCCACATATCTGATAAAAAAACTGCAGCTTTTGCAACCAGAGACTAACAAAATATGTCGTAATTTACAGAATATAGTTACCTTATATAGAAATCCTCCAGAAATGCCTTGTCCATTTCAGCATCCAAATCATGATTTGACATTTCCATTAGTACTGCAGTGTTCCTGCTTGGGGCATTGTCGATGAGATCTTCCTGTGATTCTGGTAGGAAGCGAATGACTGTCAAATTAATATGAGGGTATGCAGCAATTCTTTTGCTACAAGCTAATGCTTCGCGATCATCAGGGCCTCTGAAGAATAATGTTGCCTCATTCTGTACTGACTCAAAGGTAGGCAGTTGAATTCCTGTATGCCCTCTGTCTACAAAAATTCCAACCAAACACAGGGCGTGGCGGAGAACGTTCTGGTTAGTTATTCTCATTCCTTCCTTGCAACACTCCAATTTTTCCATCGAGGCGTTGGTGCTTGTGAAATGTAAGAAACACAATTGATAATCTTAAATCCTCAATGCTATCGCATACATCCTCGTACATTCCTGGAAATGATGATACAACTTTACAGCACCATTGATTTCTACTACTTCATTCCCACCATAGTCCTCCTCATCACTAGATTGATCTCCATTTTGTAGAACAACTTCTTTCTTCATTACTTGGGGAGCTCAACTAAGTGCATCGTAAGGAGTGGTGGGAGTTTTTGGAGAACCGCTCAAAGAGAAGATTAGCACAATTTTTGTTGTTATATGGCGAGATCCATAAACACAAGTTTGCATACGAAGTTCAGTCTCCTGTTCAAGAAATTCGAGTAAGGTACATTTCTGAGCAGAGTACTTCTCATATTTACTTAATACGTAAGCCGCTACAGGTCCTGAGATAATTGTGTTAAGCAATACTACCTTTACCACCCAATTGTGAATATTTTGATCCCACCATACCTTCAACTGCAGATAAAGAACAACATCATATTCAATATCAACAAAAGAAAACAAAGATGAGGATTTTTTTTTTCATCAGCTGAAACTGGCCCTTGTAATAGCTGAAAAATGTGCCTGAACCACATAGCTCAAAAGTTCAAATCTTGATTACTTGGTAACTAGAGGCTTAGGCAACAATGTGAAATTGGTAGAGAATGTTATAGAATTATTAATATAAGATTTAGAAAAAAACTTACAATGGACTTGCTCAGCACATTAACCACTAGAAGTTCAGCATGACCTTTCAAGTTGAGTAAAAAGGAAAGGATAATGCCATCAATTGTTGGAATATCTAGGTAATGGCAAGTAGCAAATGTACCGATAATTTTGCCTGCCATGCTGAGGATGATCATTAGCAGAACTGCTATGATATTTCTGTAAATATTCAAGTATGCTATATTGAACTGGAATCCTAAGTAGCCAAAGTAAATTGGAGGAATGAAATTGTGAACAGCATAAGCAAGCTTAATTAACAATGTTCGAGTAGTTTTGCCTCCCCTTGGAAACATCAAGCCAACAAGAAAATAAGGCATTGTACTATTAAATCCATATTCTTCAGTAAGAAATGCAGAACAATGACAAAGAGCAAAATGCTAAACATCTCTGTATTTATCACATATTTTTGGTTCAGGTTTCGTTGGTTACACCAAGTAAGTTTAGAACAATTAGTGCCACCATCAAAACCGTGAACAAAATCGCCCTGCCGAACATTTTCCATGACATGAAGGCAACAATTAGAGACAACCAAAGTAGACAAGACATTTCATTGATTAAAGAAGCACAAGTGGCTAATCTTCCTGTGCCTGAGGTCGAAAACTGGAGTTCAGCAGCTAGTCGAATAGCAACAGGGGAGGCTGTGGTTGCTAGGATATTCACGATTACATTGACAGCAACAACTGTGTCAGCTGTGGAGCTTTAATGTTCGAATGATAAAAAATGATGCAGCTAAACCAAAGATGCTATATACAATCATTCCACCATATGCAATAATGCTTGCTTTTCGAAGATTTCGCCTTAGATAAGGAACATCCGTCTCCAAACCAATCAGGAACATAAAGAGTATGCTATATATGGATGGAAAAACATCATAATAATCAGCTGAAGAAGATTGAAGAAAGAATTCTTTAATCACACTGATGTCAGACAATAATGAAGGGCCTAACACAATTCCAGCCTTGTAGAGAAAGACATTAATATAAATAAATTTGTGTCCCCTCTCTATTCTCCCTTTGATTTCTTTGCCTGCCTCTCTCTTGTTCTTTTTTTTTTTTTTTGGTGATTGACATTAGGATCTTGGACAAGAAAGGCAAAGAGAAATTATCAATGGAGGACCTTTGTTTCTGGATAAAACTGATTTTTGTTTTAGGGAGAAATGACAAAAATAAATAAATAAATAAAAAGGAAAAGTTAAAGCTAAATCTTATTGAAATATATTACATTACAAGAGAAAAAGAAAAAAAAAAAAAAAAAAACAAAGCTTCATGTATCTTTTTTTTTTTTTGGCCTTAGAAGAGTATTAACAATAAACTAATGCCAGTTTGAACAGTAAGCATATATACAGATTCGCTAGCATATAATTTCATTGACATTCACTGGCATGCCAAACATCCTATGTTTACTCGTATTTCTATGTTTAATTGAGCTGTTTTCTTAATGCGGGATTTTGCCTGTCAAGTTGCATCAAAATAAATTATTTCAATATTATTGTTGTGAATTTAAAATTGAATTTGAATTATAAAATTATAAAAAATAAGCACACTATTAAATTTCCAATCGCCTTAGAGCACTTGGATTTGTATTTTAATTAAAGTTAATGCAATCAATAATAGAGGAAAATAGGCTAAGAGTTATTATTATTATTATTATTATTATTAATTAGGTGGTTTCAACTTGATTTCTAATTCGCAATGTTATAATTTATGTTCATATAATCATCGAGTCATAACTCATTGATTGAGCTAAGAGATTTTGATTTTTCAGTTAATCCATCTCTGTATTAACAGTCTTCTTGACATGTGTTGCGTAACTTTGTGTTAAATGTAATTTATTGAAATATCCTTAACTCATGAGCGTTTGAAATGAAAAAGGAAAATTTATATAATCCAACTTAATTAATTTCAGATTAAGATTTAATTGAATTGAGTTGAATATACAGCTCAAGCTCCACAAGTCTTGTAATAAACCCAAATATCACATTTCAACATAGAAGGGTATTTCAATAAAATTACTATTTTATCAAATCTTAAAAAAAATAAAAATTACAGAGCCTGTTTAATTCCAAACTGTGACACCAGTCACTATTAAAAAAGAAAAAAAAAAAGGAAAATATTAACAGATAAGCTCTTGAGTAATCTACATGAGAGCATTTACATGGATTTACATTGAACCCTAATCTGTAAAATTCTTTCCTACAATGAATCCTAATCTTTGTCTGCTGTTACAATCCACTCCTCTTTTGCATTCTGAATCAGCACACTGCTAATATAATCACCAATCATGGAATCTAAGGGGAAAAAAAAGGAGAAAAGAAAATTAAACAGGTATTTGACAAATGTACCAATGGGCAAAGATTGGAAAATATATATGTATAAACCTGAAAGGGAGCTGAGAGTTTGAGGCTGTGACAATCCAGATAGAATGGTTGTCTTCGAGCAATCACAAACTACAAGCATACGAAACATAGTGGACGGCATTATTCACCTTTGTAAAGGTACTGATATCACACCATAAGATATGATCCGTACAGCTTGCAAAGGCAAAAGGAGTGAAGATAGCTCGAACTTGATAAACTGATGTTATGCGAAATCACTTAAATAATTGTGAAGCCATCTGCATGCATTTAAACAAAAAGTCACAAGTAAAAATGTAATTGACGATATTCGTTACTTCTAATGCTTAAAAATAAAAAGGTTATTGATCCATGTTGATGAAAGTGCAGACATGACAAAAGTGATAGAAATAAGATGTTTACCAGTCAATTTATTATTCATCATTTGCAATTCATTGCCAAAATAATTTCAAGATACGTTAAATGTCTGAAATGTTCGGAATCCTCAAGCATATAAATATAGATAGGGTTCATCTAACTTCCTCCTTTCTTCAATATCATACTATATCATTTTCTCATTCAAAGAAAAAAAAATGTTAACCTTAATCAAAAACCAAAACACAGCATGCCGAAGAAAGCTAATATTATTAGCGGCTAAAACTAAAGCGTATATAGACCACAAGAGCATAGAGTGCCTTGGTTGTATTGTTTTTCCTTTGATTTTAGTCTCTTAAGTGTGACAAGTTTTAGGCCAATCCTTACCTGTATCCTCTGGGATCTGTCCAAGAAGCTGGGATTGTTAACAATTTTCAGTTTCTGTAAAGAGGGAAGCTCACGGGTCCCTTCAGGCAGTGATATTAAACAGTCTGAAATTTCAAGCTCTTGAAGTAATGAGAAGTTCCTAATCCACTCTGGCAAAGCAACTAGATTATAGCAACTTGAAATCTTGAGTTTTTGCAGAGCAATTACACTTTGAAGCCCCTCTGGGAGAGAAAATAGTTGAGGAAGATAATCAATAATCAAATGGCGAAGGTTTGCAAGGGCTTGCCACTGGATGCTATTATCCTTAAACAGATCAAGCCTGCCGCATTCACTGATCTCCAGACTTGTAAGTTGAGTTAGACAATTGATTCCTGGAGAAAGAAATACCAGTATAGGACATTTTTCAATCTTCAATGTCTTGAGAGAAGTAAGATTCTGCAATCCCTCTTCAGGCAAACGCTCAAGATCTTCATCTTTATCAATAAATAGGCACTCTATTGTTGAAAAGGGGGAGAGGGTGGAGGAAAATGTAGAGAAGGTTGATGCTGCTGTCACCATCACACTGGAATTAATAAGATGAAGTGAATCCAGATGGGGAAAGAATGGCATTAAAGTCAGTTCAGAACACCTTTGAATGGTTAATTGAGAAATGCATGGAAAAAGGTGTTTTAGATATTGATTGTTGCCTGCTGTTAATGCTGCTGCAGTTCCATCATTCTCATTAATCAATGGCCTGTGTTGCCATCCCTTGAAAATAGGCAATTTATAAAGCCAGAGCTCCTGCAGCAATGGGAAGAATGCTTGTGTCGATGCTGAAGAAGAAAAGATTTTGTCACTATTATATTCTATGTATTCCAGAGCAGCTAAGTTGTGAAGATGCAGAAACCTGAGACAAGGGAGATGCTCCAATGGTGGGAGTTGCTGGCAATTGGGACAATTCCGAATAGTAATTCTAACAATATTTCTGAGCGAGGAAAGCCAACTTGAGAGTTGTAGGCCACCATATCCTTCCACCCATAAGTGTTTCAGATTTGGAGGAGGATAGAGGTTATCCAACAGTGCTTTACTTTGACTAATATCAGCCTCTGTTGGGATCCACTGCAATCCAAGGAACTGAAGATATATTTTTTCCTTCAAATTTGCTGTCGCTGAATCTGAAAGAGCATCAGTCAAGCATTCAAGGTTCTTAAGCCATATCCCACCCCTGAGGAAATTTAAGCCATTAAGTTCATTAAGCTTGGCTCTACCTGACCCAGTCCCTCTATCACGAGGCACAATGAATCTTGATAATGTCCGCAAAGAAGTCAATTCTCCCAGTCCAAGTGGCATGTATGCCAATTTAGGACATTTGATGATCACGAGATGTCTGAGATTGAGCAATTTTCCGATGTCTCTAGGCAATTCTATAAGTCTTTCACAAGATGAGAGCAGCAGAGTTTGCAAGTTATGCAAATTGCAAATAGAACCTGGAAGTCTTTCTATGAGACTATTACTAGAGATGTCAAGATACCTTAAGTGCTTCAACTTACCAATCAAGCATGGCAACTTTTCAATACCTAAATAATGCATGTCCAATACACGCAATCGCTTAAAATTTGAAATAAGGGTGGTTTGACTGGTTTCATTTATCCAGCGATCATTAACAGGTAAAAGGAAGGTCCTCAAACCCTTTATCCGCTGTAAGTGCCTAGGAACTTGCCATGCATAGTATAGAGATCGATCAAATGACAAATGACGTACTCTTTTAGATATATTTTCAGCAACAATTCCCGAAACTGAGCAATCAGCTCCAGCAACAGTTTGTGCAAGCTCATGAATCAGGTCATGCATTTTGCAACTTATTATGTTACCATAATCATCTTTTGTAACCACTTCAAAAAATGATCTCAACAATAAATCATTAAAATAATGATCACCAATTTCCTCCAAGTTCAGATTTCCACTTGAAGATGGAATGTAACCTTGTGCCATCCACAATTGGATCAACTGATCTTTACAGATGTTGTATCCCTTGGGAAATAGTGAGCAATAGGCAAAACATTGACGCAGATTAACAGGCAAATGATCATAGCTCAACTTCAGTACAGGTAAAATATCATTGGATTCCTGAGACAGCTTCCAGATTTCACTATTTTCTATGGCAAACCAATCACTTTCTTCTGTTTTGAATTGCATTACACTCCCCAATGTTTTTATAGCTAAAGGGACTCCCTTGCACCTCTGAACCAATCTTTTGCCAATTGCTTCCAAGTTTGCATCACCGTACTCTTGTCTTCCTCGAAGTACCACTTGCCTAAACAACAACCAAGATTCTTCTTCTGTTAGACCTTTCAACAAATATGAGGATTCCACACCCATAACAGATGCAACTTTTCTACTACGAGTTGTCACAAGAATTTTGCTTCCCTTAGCACCGCCTACTAGCAAATTTCTCAAGGAAATCCATCTCTCAAGGTTCTCATTCCACATATCATCCAAAACCAGAAGGTACTTCTTATCATTCAAGTTTTCTCGAAGACGAATTTGCAACAGATCCATATCCAAGTTACCCAATTCACCACCTGTCATAGAAGCTAAAATTTTTCGAGCAACCATTTCTACATCAAAATCTTCAGTAACACATACCCACATCCTCTTGTCAAAAAAGTTAACAACCTTTTCATCATTATAAACCAACTGGGCAAGTGTAGTTTTACCTAAGCCCCCAATTCCAACAACAGGAATGATGGAACAATTTTCTTGATTACCAGAGGATATTAGCAATTGTATAATTTCTTGTTTATTCTCATCCCTACCAATAACTTCTGATGTCAACACAAAAGAGTAAGTTTGCCCTCTTTCCCTGTACCTAACTTGCATATCTATGACTCTCTCCCTGAAATTGAACTTAGCCATATCTTCTGCAATTCTATCCAATCTCCCTCTGATCTCCCTAATTTTGTAACCCAATTTGTATCTAGAAGCAAGTGGATTAGAAAAGTTAAATTCAAGTACCTTGTCTGTTCTCCACCCATGAGCCTCCAACTGAAGCTGGGACGCTCTTGTTGCAACTGCGTCCAACAAGTCATCGGCATCAAAAACAGCATCTTTGAGCTTCCTAATCCAATCTTGTACCAAGTGGCTGTTTTCTTGTCTCTCCTCAGCATCAAGAAGAGCAGCTCTGATGGTGGAAAGTGTATCTTCGAGCTTCTGTAAGTCCTTTTTCACACCATAAAAAGACCCAATTTCCTGAAAAAGGGAAGAACCCAATTTGGTCAGAATCTCTGTAGCTACGCCAAAAGGAATTGCTTCTGCCATTTTCTTCTGTGGAATCTTCAAACTATGAGAAACCAGAAACTGGCATCAACCATTTTAAAATGGTTCAGTTGGGCCATTTACCTATTAAATGGACCAATGCCCATTTGTTTACTGGTGCTAAGATTTCACTGTTGCTGAGAAGAGATCAAATATAATATTAACGTAAGTGTGATTGTCAAATCAAATCCTTATAAATAATTATAAATTTTACCGATCAAAACAAAATTTTATCATAATCAAAATTTTTAATTAATTAAATAAATAATATAAATTTTTTATTGATAATTAAAATTATTTAATTGACCAATCAAACACTCCTAATACTCATTTAAATTTAAATATATATTTATTATTGAGTTGAATGGTGAAATTCAAATATAAATTATTATTATATTGTTAAATTTAAATTTATTATTATTATTATTATTGTGTAACTATATATAGGAGTATGTAAAAAGTGAACAATTATGATTTAAGAAAATAATAATTTTTTCTTAAGAAGTTATGATTAATAAATTATTGTAATTTTTTTATGTTCAAATTTAAATAGATATATGCTTTTCTATTAAATAGTTGTTACAAGTGATGATGCAATAAGTATAATATCACATGTAATTATGCCATAGCCCCATAAAAATTGTAGTTATCAAAGACAAATTTAGAATCACCTTTAAATAAGTAACTAAAAATTCTAAATTACAAAAAGACAAAAACAATATATCAACTGATAAGCTACATGAGCATTTACATTGATAACTAATCTGTAAAATTCCTTCCTACAATGAATCCTAATCTCTATCTGTTGTTACAATCCATGCTTCTCTTTTGCATTCTGAATCAAAACTTATAGATTTGAAGCACAGCACAGAAATAGATAATTAAATAAATGCATGATATGAAATGAACAAATTGATTTTACAAAAATATGCAGAAGCTTACCACTAACAGAAGGTGAATTCACTGGCCAGAATCTCCACATTGTCTTCAGGTTGTAAGTTGTAAATATCTAAGCTTGCAATTGGTTTTGAAGCCTCTCTAACTGCAACAAGGATGGGTTTATTTTCATTCTTTTTCTTTAGCCATATTCTCTTCTCAGCAGTCCCTTCCCTACTAAAATTAATGTATACACCTGCTTAATTTCTTTTAGAACATCCAATGTTTCCAGCCGATTACATACTTCTTGCTAGACGCCACATATCTAAAAAAAAAAATCACAGTATTGTCGTGTGACTGGGGTAACCCTGTTTCTTGGCAATGCTAATTTTGTTATATGCTTCCAATTATTTAATGGGAGAAAAAGTTTGGACGAAATGAAAGATATAATGTTATTAAGCACAGTATCAAAATTTTGTATGAAGATACCTGTTGCAGAAGTCCTCCAAGAACACATTGTCTATTGAATTCTCCACCGGAGAGATTGATATTTTCAAAAATACTTCATCATCCTTGTTAAATGCATTATCTTTCTCCCCTAATGTTGCTTCTAGGAAGCAGATAACAGTAAATATTAGGATGACAGACAATTCGTTTGCTACACGCCAATGCTTCTCGATCATCAGGGCCTCCAAAAAATAATGTTTACACATTTTGGTCCAATTCAGGGCTAGGTTGTTGAAAGCCAGTCTGCCCCCTGTCCACAAAGATCCCAACTGTGCATGGAGTGTGGCGAATAACCTTCGGGTTAGTGATTCTAGAGCCTTCCTTGCTGATTTCGATTTTCCCATCGAGGCATTGGTGCTTATGAAAAGTAAGGATGATGATAGATAAGCAAATCTTCTGCCTTAGAGCACACATCTTCAAACATGCTTTCAAAAGATGAAACTAACTTTATTTTGGTAAATTAAAACTTTGCTATCTATACTAAAAATATCCACAGCATGATTTAACTCTAGCACATGCACATCATTCCTGCCATACTCTTCCTTATCACTGTTTTGATCTCCATCATCTAGCTCATGGTACATCAACTTGGTTTTGCAGCATTTTCTGGGAAGCTCAACTAAGTGCATCATATAAGGCATGATAGGCATTCTCTGAAACCCACTCAGTACCGAGTTAGCCCAATTTTTGCTGATATATGGCGAGAGCTATAAACACAAACCAGTATCCGGAGTTCACTGTCTGGATCATCAAATTCAACTGGGGAGTGACTGTGAGAGAAATATTTTTCTTCTCTTCTTAATATACAAGAAACTACTAGTCCTGCAATAATTATGTTAAGTACTATTACTATTATCACCAAGTTGTGAAAGTTCACATCCCACCAATCCTGCAACAATAGTGAAACCAAAATACAGAATCAACTAAGTAGATATATGAACTGGGGCTTCAGAACAGCATGGAAGAACTGGGAGATATAAGAAGCATGAAGCAGCTCTGTACAAAGGTGGTATGGGTTTAAGAGATCATCTGTGCAAATAGCTCGTCTTGCTGTGTCCATTGTCGTTGATTTTTAAGAATGATAAAGAAAAATAATAAAAAATCAAGAAAATTGACAAAGAAATGGAAGTAATTTGTACACAATGAATCAAGAAAGGCGAATGGAAAATATTGCAGGAAGCTAAAGGAGGTATAATATGGGTAGAAAGAATTTTAAGAGAAATGGTAGAGAAGGGTGAGGAGTGATGGTCCTTCACTCTTCCCTTTACCTGAACTATCCATCTCTGATATTTTGATCAAAATTCAAAAGGGTCAATGAAAGATGCAAGAGAAAGAGAAATTATTGATGGCGGATCTTTCTTTCCGGAAGATTGTGACACCAAACCATACCAAAAATAAGAGGACTAATATAGTAATACTTACTGGTTCAAAGAAAGAAAATGCTAACTTTCATGGAAATCAATAGCCCATTTTCAACGATAAAGTTCTGGTTATTTCCAAGACAATACAATAATCCAATTCCAATTTCTTTTTCTCCATTCAAATTAAAATTGTCCAAGACAATCCTATTTCTTTTTTAACATCTCCAATTTATCTTTCAAATACTTTCCTTAGTTCATTTGTCAGGAGTTGGTTCATTTGTCAGGAGGCCTATTCTTACTTTCCTTGTTCATTTGTTAAGAGGCCTATTCTTAAAATCTTTTTTTAATTCATAAAAATTTACCATAATCATGTTAGCAATAACATTACATCAAGAGAAGATTTCCTTTTCCATTCCTCAAGTAATACCATTCGCTCATTAGTACAATTCATATAATATAATATTTCAAGTGTGAATATTTTTAAAAAGTTAATCATTTATTATAATTTTAACTTATAACTTAACTGACACTTATAAGATAATATAGTGATTTATAGCTTAACTAAAACTTATAACTATCAACTAACAATTTTAAAATTAGATATAAAAAATTTTAATTTGAAGCGCTCAATTGAATTATCAAACAACACATCAGTCTACTTATTAAAAAAAATAGTTTTTTTCATATTCAGTTACTGATTTTTGCAATGCAGTTTGTTAGTTCATGTTGGACTGATCACTAAAGATTCAAAAATGAATAATCAGACACTAAAACAAGAGAGAGAAAAAATATCAGCAAACTTGGGGCAAAGCACTTAGTCCCATATTCCCATTAGAAATCCATAGGAAGCCTAATTGTCCCTATCTCACAAGATTATTTATGATAATGATAATTTAGCATGTCTGAGCATGTAAAATGCATCATCCTAAACTACCCATTCCTGGCATTCCCAATATGTTCTCCTGTCAAAGAAGTCAGCTTTACAAGTTGTAGCTCCCTACTTGTGACGTTTACCAGAAACTCTCGAGCAACTGAGCCAACTATTTTATATTTTTTTAACTCTCTCTCTCTCTCTCTCTCTCTCTCTCTCTCTAAGAAGCAGAAACCTCAACAAATTGAGTCGAGTTATATAAGCTTCTACTAGGAGACAACCCACTACCTTTCTTTCCAACCTTTTTTTTTTCATTTTTTACATACTACATCCCAATGAGTAGGATGCAATGATCAAACATAGAGATATCTTTCCATAGTTTTTGGTCAGGGAGATGCCCATTCATAGTAATGACATCGGGCACCTCTAGTGGCAGTCCAATTGCCACAGCCAAAGAAAAAGCTCCCTTGCTTTGGCCCAGGCTTCCGAACCACGCCTTTGCTGCTCTTCACTCCACAGTAACAGAAAGGGTGATTCTGGAAAATAGGAATATGAAGTTCCTTCAGTTTGTAAGGTGGATTTGGTGAGAAGGACGAGGACTCAGGGGACTGCGTCCATGACAATGTACCATCAGTTGTTTGCCACATTAGTGAGTTTGTGATGGAAAATTTGATACCCCTGTGCATGAGGAGCGCAAGTAGGCGAGCAGTGTTTTTGGCATCATCCAGTCCACAGTGAGCACGGCCTTGCCATGCTAGGCCAGCCATTTCCACAGCCTCCTTTAGATTGCACCTAACTCCTCCAAATACCTTGCAGAAAGGAACTTTCAAGTTGATCCACCTGATAAATGTAAATCAACAAGGAAATTAGTTCATATTATGATATTAATGCCCATATAAGTAGCATCCAGATGAGAAAGAGAGAGATTTTGCAAAACAGCAACCACATATTCATGATGCAAAGTTCATATCAGCAAAATTTCGTCGATAAAAGAAATGGTTTTGGAAACAGAGCACACACATTATCATGCAATGGTTCTGATCAACTCACCGATTAAAATATGGGGGCTTCCTGATCTTCTTGAATCGACACTCAGATTCCAACATCACCCGGCAATCCCAGTTCGACCATGTCACCACAGCAAAGTTAGTGTTTTTTATTCCCTTCTTCTCAAGCCATTTGTCATGCCTGAGGAGTGCCTCGCTAAGTGTAACACCTCTGTCCACCTGGAATCAAACAGAAAGATCATTGAACGATGATAGCTTGTTTAGGACACCTCCACTTATCCAGCAGTCAGTTGAGTAGTAGTTTTACTGGGCAACATTCATTTTTTTTTTTTTTACAGTTACAAATAGGTAGGGTTACATGATATAATTATTGTATTTGAAACTCTAAGCTACACGTAAAAGTAGAACTAGAATGCTTCCAAAAAAAATGTCCAAAAACAAATGAAACCGGTATGTTTATTCCAAAAGTACATTACGGAGAAATTTGTCTTCCTAAGTTCAAAGTTGAGTTCTCTTAAATAATCATGCATTTAACAATCACTTGCAAGAGTAAAATGTGCCCTAAATTTATGGCCTTTACAGAGGAATATTGGTTATGTCAATATCCATTTTTTAAGCTTAGCAACTGTAAAATTAAAAATCCCCAGCCACAAAAAGCATTGTGCACCAGATGCTTTAAATTGCCTTCAATATGCTCTTTGTCCAAATCATAACAGGGAAAGTCCAAAATGTTAGTCCACTTTGATTTTTCAAATGCAATAATGCATACAATTTTTCAGATTTTCCCCTTAACTATAATTATCAAATGACAAAAGCAAAGTAATACCTTATAGTACAAAAGGAAGGCAAATCCTATTGAGAGGAGAAAATTCAATTTAATCTAGCTCCTAGCAATCAATGCCTAGCTGACACTAGGAAAAAATAACTAGTTTTTGAAAGCAAAAATAAAACAAAAGATCCATAGAACAAATAGCTCAGGAAAAATAACTAGTTTTTGAAATAGAAAATAAAAGGATAGCCCAATAGAATGCCTACTGAATACTGCCAGTAAATGTTACAAGCAACACGTACATGTAGGTACTTATTTTATAAGGTAAAAGATGTCCATACTAACCTGGATTTGCTGGATACCAGTCAAATCCTTACAAAAATCACTTAGGTGCTGATTGCAAGTTGGCCGCACATATGTCTGGAAACATGCTTCAAGCTGGCCAGTAACACTGCTCACAATGACAGATGGAAACTCAATTATCTCTTGTGGATGGGGATTTTTTTCCTTGTCACAAGTAGCCTCAAAGTCTATGACTACAAAATACTGAAAATCTTGGAACTGGAATTCATATGGGTAACCTTGGGAATGCATATTGAATGGAGCATAGTGAAATCGAGTTTCCATTGGAAAGGGATAAAACTGGCTCTCAAAGCAATTCATTTGGCACTGCCGCACCTTTTGAGAGTCAGGATAGAAGGCCGACCATGAGCCAGAATCATGATGGTAGGTAGGTTTGTTGTGAAATTCACTCGGATGTTCAAGAAATTCGCTGCTTAGTGAGTGAACTGGTTCCACAACGTCCCCGCCTGGGTGAACGCTAATTTCTTCTTTAAGTTCTGGAAAGCCATCAATTGAATTCCTGTAAGGGAATCCCTTCATCTGGAGGCATTTTAAGGATGCCTCACAGCTCCTTTGAATAGTTTCTGCAGTAGGAAATGAAAGCAACAAACATCTGAGAAAAAAATGAATCCATAAATTGTCAACATCACCAACCACTGAAAAAAAAAATTGAATTCACATTATCAACTGTAATTTTATGAATTTATGAACCAGGGATACCAGGTATAAGCATACCACAATCTGGAAAAGGAGGAATAAAAAAATAGAAAAATGAAAAGTAATGAAACAGGCAATCACACTTAAGTAGAAGATACTAATGCAAAGTCTTTGCAATAATGTTAAAAGATGTAGCAAAAGACAAGTACAACTGAATGAACAAAATACTCCATGATATCCAATCACATGTATGTTTGAAACGGCCTTTTGGAAGAATAGGAGAAAATCCAGACGCTGAAAATTGAAAAACACCAGGTCTTCCTAAGAAGACCGTCACCAAGTTACAATCTCACTAAAACAGGGATTGTGGGAAGAAAATTTGAAATTGAAGATTATATTGTCCCTCAGCAACTTGCCATAGAGTGGCTACTTTCAGGATTTGAATCTTTACCCTCGTGGTTTCATAACCAAGACCTCTATCATCACTCCAAGAAATAGTCCTTACTAGAAAAGCATCCAGTCAAGAACTAAACTTGGCTAAACCTTAATCCAAAAGGATTAGGTGGTAGCTAGGATTTATCCATTCCACCGAAATTAGAGAAACATCTTCAGAAAAATCTAGGGCTGTCAAATCCTTTCTTGCTACTTCCCCTCATGTCATCTTAGGTATGCCCCCTCCACTTTCTCATCTCCCAGTCACCTCAATGTCGTAAACCTTCCATATTGATGTGTCTGTTAGTCCGAAGTCAAGAAACATAAAAAGATTAAAAAAAAAAAATGTGTGAATGTGTATTTTCTTTTGGGAAGGAAGGACTTCTAGCGTGCACTAAAGAAGCTACAATTGGTAATGGTAGCTTTTCAATATTGCTTCTTAAAAAGCATTCTTGAATTTTAAGTAGAAAGTTTTCAAATTAATAATTTTTTCACTCTCAAATATCTAGTAGCCTAATAAAGCACTTGTTTGGTTTATTGTTATTTAACTGTAATTAGTGATTATTGTTGGTTGTAAAGCACTTAATAATTCAACTCTTATAAAATGACAAATAAGGAAATGTATTTTTTACGAACAAATGAATTTTTCTCATTTACAATTATTAATTTCAGTATTTAATACACTAACAAAAAACAATAGTATTATATTTTATGTAGAATTTATTACTAAAGTGATTTTTGGGCAGTCTGGCCAACTAATTAAATGCAGGAAAAAGAAAAGGTTCCAGCATACTGCCAATGGATTTTTGAGCATCACAAATTCTAGCAGCTTGAGTATGGGATATAAGTTGTGAAATGAAGAAGGAAAACAAGAAGTTAAGAGAAAGAGAGAGATAACTTAGACTACAGAAAATGATGGATAAATCAAACTTCTTTAAAACGATGTAAAGAACTTTGCTATTTAAAAAAAAAAGTTGGAAGAAGGATGTAGTGCAGGAACTATGAAAGGGCTAAGAATCACAAAGCGAATGACATATGAAGCCTCTTCTGGTTGGGTTCAACTTCAAGGGCTTAGCCTTTGCAAGATGTTGTACGAGGAGTTCATTGGAAGACATTGCTTGATGCTATAGCTGCTAAACTACAAGATATCAAGACACAAACTACAAGCTGAGCAGCTGAAAAAAAATTCCAAGTTGATTTCTAAACTTGCAATCAAACTTAACTGGTGGTCGATTTCTTCAAAATCTTACATAGCATGCATAACTTTGCCTAGAAGTGAATTCTCATAATCCAACACTACATTGGAATTCAGTGACCAGTCCAGGTACAAATTAATTGAAAATTCCAACAGTATGCCTAATGCATGCAGAGGCCAGTTTTCCATAAACAAACAATTACATCCCTTCAGTTGCTTACAACTAGCTATTAAGACTCAAACAGTTAAAATTAAGATAAGAAAAATCAAATAAACACATCTGACCTAATTTTGGAGAAGATAGTGAAGCATTAAGAGAATCGAGGAATTGGTGACAAAGATCCGTAAGACCAAGAACCTCAAAAGACTCGAGAAACTATGATACTTTACAGCTTTGTCCCTTCACCATCTTAATACTATGGTTGATACTCGTCCGTATGCCAAGCACAAGATCCTTGACTTGAAGATACTTAATTCCATGAACTTTATTGTTCTTTTCAGAGGGCGTAACTTGAACAAAATGATGAAAATCGTAAACATAACAGATTTTTCCAAACAAAGTATCCATTCTAAAAGAGAGTACATTTAGTTCATAACACTCAGAACACTAATTCTCAAACAAGAGAACCACACATCAAGGTCCACTGAACATGATCATTGGATGCCAAATTAAGTTCAGACTACCTCAGAACAAATAATTTAAAATATCAGATTAGTTTTGAAAAATCAACTAGAACTTAATCCCAAACTAATTAAGAGCAACTATATAATCCATTTTGGATACAATAATATAGCATATATCTTTGCTAAGCCAGAATCCTCATAACTAAGGATAAAAAAAATACTAACTTAATAAATTGGAGTAATTATGGACCCAGTAAGTTTTATCTGCAACCAGTAAAAAGCATTGCGCCCATAATCATTCCCTAAAGTTAGCCCCAGATTGATATGATAATGACTAGACATCTATAAAAGCAAATACAAGACCAAAACTAAAATTGAGAGAATCAAAATTTTAGTATTCTGCGTAGGAACATTTAACACCAAAACCAATTATGGGCCAAAAGTTTGTATGCACAATAAACACTTAAATGTTTTAAGCATTAAGCAACCCCGAGTTTTTCTCACTAAGAGAGAAAAAAAAAAATCAAACGTGCCATTACCCATATTCAAATCTCAGCTGAATATAAAATTACAAACTCTCCAATGCTATTATTAGCAGTCTAAACATTCAAATCATAGTAATAACCCCACTATTCACCGAGTCACAAACTGAG